>VWYI01034150.1:9746-50123 GCA_013399455.1 Anthoscopus minutus
GCTTAAAGGTTGTTATGCATTTTGCTTTTAATGCCCATACATATTCTAATAGTCTTACATATATACTGTACCTACAAGTTCAGTAGCATAGTGCAAGAGGCAGAACGATGATCTCCTTTATAAAATGGCCCACAACTGAGCCTTTGGAACACAATGGGCAAGCAGCCACTGAAGTAAGATTTTATTTTTTAAATAATTTTTGAAATAGTAAAACAAAAAAAAAAGAGTAAGAAATGGTATCTCTTAACAGCATCTGGAAAAAATTACTTAACTATACAGTTTTGCAGAGAGGTTTCCTCATTAGTATCTTGAAATTATGAACTTTCAAAGCCATTGTTTTCAAAGTAGGAATTTGTGAAAGGAAGCTAGGAAAAAAAGCAGTAGATATATAGTATGAAACAATCCCTCAGACATATGGACTGAGCCCAGAGATCACCTTCATATCTGCTTTTAGAGAGAAAACAAGAAAGTGGAGTGATACAAACACAGAGCCTGCTAGAGGCTGAAAACAAAGGATTCCACAAAAGCAACCCTCATATAATGTTCTGGCCAGAGTACTGCAAAATAGGTACTTTCAAAATTGGGAGGGCTTGGGGACTTTTTGTTTAGTGTTTGGGGTTTTTTTGGTGTTTTTGTTTTTGGTTTTTTTTAGCTGCTTCTCAGAGACTCCTTGAAAGATCTTGTTCACTACAATTGCTGAGCTTTTTCTTCGCATTTCTTCTTCTTGTGTTTCGTATGCCAATTCCAATAACTGATTTGAAAGACCCAGTCAGCATACTCTGACTGCAACAGATACNGTAAACAAAGTGATGAGTCATGTGGAAACAAACAGAGACATCCAGTTTCAATGTTTCAACACTCTGACAAGTTTTACAGCAAGAAAAGGGATCATTTTAGTCGGTTTAATATATAAGTTTTCTATGAACAGGATCACAGATGCATTACATGTAAACAGGCAAAACTGCACTATTCAGGCAGGTCTGCAAGAACTCTCAAGCTGCTTTGTGCTGCCTTTGAGTTCATCTAACAAACATTCTTAGTGAGACTTATGAATAGGCATTTCTAAGATATTGTTGAGGAATTTTCTCTACTTAAATAGTCTGAGTACCAACACTTTTGAACAAGTAACCTTAGTAAGCTTTTCTATGGCTTCAGAGTTTTATTTCAAAAGAAAGAATTGTGTCAAGGTAAGTTATCAGTAGGAAAACAATTCTTTCCAGCTGGTACAAAACAGAAGCTATATGACATTGTGTCGGTCTCCAGATATTCACAGCTCTGAATTCTGTTTCTACTCTCCGCTGTAGGAAAAACTTCCCTCTTGCTTTTATTCCTTGACAGGGCAGGTGAGGGAGGGGGTGGTAGTCAGGGAAGAGACAGAAAGGTAAGGGAACACTCACAAATATTGCAAACCATTGTAGAGACACAGCAAAAAAGGGAAAAACGCATTTGCTCTCAAATAAATAGTCACTGGTATTTTCTGAGGAGGCAAGACTCTTAACTCCATTTTTTAGGAATCTTTTCACAGTGGACACAGAAGGAGTTGCTTACAGTCTGGGCCAGTACTGATCTGAACGGCACTATGAAGTACTTTTTGGGAAGTTCTCACACATATAGGACAGGTACAAAAAAAGGTGCAGTAGGTGAGTCATAGGTATGAACTGAACACATCTGAATACTACCACTGTGTTTGCCTGGCATATGGGAAATAACTTCAGTTTTCATCAAGTAAAATAGGCTTAACAGTGTATTTCTTGTAACCTCCAGAATATGTAAAGCTAGCATGTCAGGGTCTCTTTGACAGGATCCTTTTTTCATTAACCATCAGTGATTTGCATTAATTATAATCCTGTCCTTCAATACACTTTACACTTACAGCTTTGCTTTTTCTACCATTTTGCCTGGGATTTATCATATCAACAGACCTTAGTAACTAAGTCATTATATTCATCTTTTTTTTTGTAGACGGTCTTAGATTAGCTTTATTTTGACTTCTGCAATTTCCCTGCTATTTCAAAAAAATTTAAGTAAAGAGTACATAAGCATGGAAGAAGGAATGGTGAACAATTTCATTTAAATTTGAGTGACACTGTTGGGTTTTTTAAGCAAGTTTGTCCAACAATGTGGGACAAATAAATTCCACTGTTTCTGGTAGCTTACATACACAGAGTAAGAGAAAATAATAGAAAATTGGTCACAGATGCCATCTGAAAATAAGAATACCATAAAAGTTCCATAGAAACAAGTGGACGTCATAAAAGACTTGTAGAAAAAAATCTCCCTTGAATGTAAAAACTCTCTTGCCTATATCTTCTCCTAGGAAGCCTGAGGAAGGAGTAAAAATTATTTCAGTTATTAGGTGAAGTATCTTTTCAAAAAGACACTTTGAGTAGTGAGTAGTGAAAACTACAAATAACAATTTGGTTAACTACTTTCTTTTTGAAATTAGTTACTTGAAGGAACACAATTTTAGCTCCGTCAAAGCACCTGGCAGAAAGTTTGCATGTTTTGATAAGTCTTGTAACTGTAAATACATACTTTTTATTCAGCTTCAGATAGATGGGAAAGCATAAAGTACATTCTCTTCCAAGCAATTGTGGAAATACAAACTACTTGCCAAAACAGGTGTTTTCATCAGAAAACTAGGGTTGAACCATTTTTCTGATAGATCCTACTGTATCTGCTCCAGCAAATGGAAGGTTTGAAGTATTACTCAGTACAAGTAGCAAACTAGCTTTTGTAATTTTTAAAATTATAAGAAATTTAAAAAAAAAGTCTACCTCTAGAAAAAGCAGAAAAACATGACAGTCAGTGAGACCAAACAATAAAGTTGCATATTTCACAATTACTTTGCAGATTTGTCATGATTAAATGTCAGGATGAGACTTAGACATTCGCGTTCTCTGTACCCTCATTCCAGTTTCCATGGAAAGGACATGCACCTGCACACAGTCCAAGCAACTGAGCTGTGGATTACCCAGGTGTACATGGTGAGGCACTCACTAGGCACTTTAGAGCTTATTCCAGTCTTTGTTTATTCCTCTGGTCTTCAGAGGCAAAAGATTTTCAGAGGACAAGAAAGGATCCTTCAGGAGTAACTACTGTCAGATATAATTGCGTGCAGATTTCCCAAGTGAAACCAAGCAAATGACTACAAAAGCAAGAATTATGTTTTCAGCAAGTTTGACATGAAGCTCTGGAACAAATCAGTAAATCAGGAAGGAGAAATCCAAAAAGAAAGTAGCAGGTGTTCTGGTTTGGTTAGGTTTTGAACAACCAAGCACTTGAAGGAATAAAATTTGAATTCAACAGGCGAGAGTTAGCCCTTTCAGTTAACAGACAAGCCAGCATCCAGCAAGGCCTTGCATGCAACCTTCTTTATTTATAGAAACACATGGATACTGACTTCAACTGAGGCTCACTCTTGGATGTCATTCATGCCACCTTACAAAACTAATAATTCTGGTCAAATGTATCTAAAACCATCATCAAGGGTAGGAGAGAAGAGACTCTTTTTACACTCAGCTGATTGTGAGCAAGTATCTAACAGCCACTTCAACAATTTTACTTTATCCCTAATAGGCTTCTTTTCTATCTCTCTTTATACTTGATCACTTGTAAACCTGAGACTCTGATTCAATGCTTTCAGTAGCTAAAAGGATTTGAAAAATCATCTTTTCTGATTCCCATTTTACATTAACTTCTCACAATTAATGTCTCTTTCTCTAGCTTGCTTTTAGTTTTCAAAGGCTGTTCCCACATGGAATAAACGCTTATGCTTTGCTATTTAATCCTACTGAATCTTTTCATGCTTCTCTGAAAACTTTTTCCTTTAGTGATACATTAGCTGGGTTAGATATAAACAGCCCTCAAGCCAAATGTAAGATTTTTGCTTTCAGTGAGCTGGCTAGTTGGAGAGAATAGTAGCAATGTGTAAAAAACCCACTACAGAAGCTTGTTCCTTAACTTGTAAGAGGTCTTTATGCTCTAACTGCAAGATAGAAGCACCTAATTAATACCCAAATACACATACATGCAGACAAGAAAAAAGGAGAGGAAAAGTTCAGAGCGGAGATCATGGCTACCTTTACTTTGGGTTACTCAAATTTTGCTATTATTAATCGTCATAAAAGGAACTACTCCTTCATTCATACTGGGCTCACAGTTGTTGGTTCCACAGAGATGGCACTTCATATGGAAGAAGAGAGAAAAAGTTAGCCACCAGACAAACAATTGACACATCAACATTACTATGTGTATACAATTTAGTTTTTAGATAGTATGTTTTTGACTTGTCCAGAAGCACATGCACTAGATCTGCCCTCCCATTCTTCTGGTGACATTTAACTCCTATTAACAATTTTACAACCTGTCCACATCTATCTCCTTACATAAAGAAGGATCTCGTACAACAGAGCAGTCTTGGTGACAAAATAAAAGTCTAGGATTTTGGCCATGGTTATCAGATTGTTAATTATGTTATAAATTAGCACTATAGAGGGATAATCCTGAAATGTAAGGTGCTAAAATATGACTTATCTTGGATTTTCACCTATCATGCAAAAACCCCCACACGTAGAAAGTAAAACTACTGAAAGTATCTACACCTGTTGCTACGAAAACCACCATACTCCAAAATATTTCTGCTTGCCTTAACAAGGCTTTCAAATATGCTAAAAAACAGAGATAAAGTAGAACACTTTACTGAAATTGCTACTCCATGAGCAGAGCCAGAATACTCCAGAAAGGGGGATGGGAAGATGAAATTTTTTCAACAGAACAAATGGCAGATATGATTAAGTGTTCAAGAAGAATGTCACAGGAACTACATTAGCTGAAAGACAGGTATCAGAGGATGCAGGATGCATAGAAAGCTTCCACTGTTTTCAGCAGTTTAAACAGAGAAAAGCCAGACAAATTACCTAAAAGTCTGGCCTGCTTCAACAGCAGCCACATCAAAGAGTTAGGCAAACTAAGAGGTTTCTTAAAGGAGAATTTATTTTCTAAACACATTTAAATCACCTACTGGGAAATGGGATCTAACCCACAACAATTCTAAGAACAAGTTTTGCCTTGCTTGGAAGAACAAGTTGACATAAGTCAAAAATGTACAAAAATCCTAGGAAACAGTTTAATAGTCATACATTAAATTGTCCTAGCCCTCAGCAGAATTCAGACATTGTTTAACTTACAGCAAAGATTGCAACTCTGATCCTGCTGATAGCTATTCCATACCAAAAAAAACCCCTGCCCAAACTCAGAAGCTCCATACCTGCCACCAAAATTCATACAGGAATAGAATGACACTGAAAGATGACCCTGAAGAGCAGCCCTGAGAACATAATGAATCAGTACTAAGCACAGAGACACAGAGGAGCTGGACAGAAGAGCTCACTTGCCAGAAACATGCTTAGACACCAAAATGAAGTGCCCAGATGCTGCCTTAGGCTCAAAAAAATCCACAATGTTCAGATTACAGAGTCTGGAAAGCAAAGGAAACTTGGGATGTTTTTGGCACTTCTTTTTTCTGCCACTGCAGTAGGAAATTAAAGCAATACACCACCACAGGAAGATGGGCATTCATTTGGACGCTGACCTCAGAACACTACTAAAGTTTTCTTTCTACTCTGCCTTGTAGGTGGCTTATGAAATTATATGCAGTGATTTAAGGTATGCAAAACTATTAGTCTCCAAATAAATGCTGAAGACAGTAGCTAAGAAATGTGGTGCTACCAAGAGGGACAGAACTTTAAACTCAAAAAAATTTTACACTAAAAATTTCAGTAGAAAAACATACTTGCAAAGCGAGTACCAGTCCCTGCCTTAGCCAGATCAAGAATGCTAAAGGGGGATGGAGGAACAGAAATGCAAACAAAGAGGGGACTTGGAAGACCTAGAAAACTTACACAAAATATATTTGCATAGTGAATTATCCCACTAGAAACACTGCTTAACAAGCAGAGCAGCAGTCTCTAACGGATGAATGGTCTTCAAAAATTGCTTCTACGAGGCACAATAGTGAAAGAGAATTTTCTGCCTGGAAGGAAACAGCATGGTTCAGCATGCTGCAGCAGTCATCAGAAATCAGTACCTTTTTCTGGAGACTTGCATAAGTAACTTCCTGATCTGCAGCCTTATTGGCTATAAAACTGTGAGGTAAGAAGCAAGGTTTAAATAACAGCTTTCATTCCTTATTTCCAAATATTGTCAATGAAAATAGAAGTGCTGAAAGGTGTTCGGAGAGCTTCCATGATGAAAGGAGCCACGTAAATAATACATTTCTCCAGCATCTGAGAAAAAGGGTAACAAAAATGTTTGTTCTTGCTCTTTGGTCGGTACAGCAACTCCCTAAGTGTGCAGAGTATACAGCTGAAAAGTATCTTCCAGAGTGACAATTAGCTAACGAATTATACCGTGCAAAACACTTTCAATTCCTTCCTTAAATGCTAATGAAGTCATTCCCCATTATTAGCTAATATTAAAAGCCTACTGTTACATGAACATGTAATGAATACTGAAGTATCAGTGAGGAAGTGATATTACATGCTTAAATTTCTTACACAGTATCTGCACTCCTCCGGGTGCAGGCTATCATGTTCATCTTCTATAAATATCCATTCAAACTTTATCTGTTCTGGAGATGCTTTGTGCACGAGTTGGGGATGACTGAAAGCTTTGCACCTGTTTTTCACCATGCAGCAGGGATTTTTCTTTAATATAACTGAAGAGAATATTGCCATTGCCCCAGCCAGGCCCAAGTAGTACCACATTAGGTATAGACAGAAAAATTAGACTTTAAAAGGACACGTAACAGTGGTGGTACTATTTTTGCATATTGTCACTTAGAATGAATGACACTAACATCAATTCAGTTCTTATATCATATAATGTTATAGCTGCTATTCAATAAATTAACACCTGTAGGCCCTGCAGGCAAATAAACACACATGAAAAGGGAAAAAAAAACCAAAGAAGAAAAAGTGTTCCATTAAGCCTAAAGCTATTCAGAATAACTTAAGAAAACAAGAACTCCCTATTCATGGCAAATATTTTGCTTGGAAAAGGTTTTGGTGTTTGTAAACACTATTCGCTTGTACATAAACAAATATATGATAAAATGGGCTTATTTCACTGGCAAAAAGCTGTAGTTCCCTTAGGCTTTAAAGGCATGCTGTAATCATTTTGATAAATGTCTCTTTCTCAAGTCATACAGCTTCTATATTTATGCAGACTCCATTCACATCTCTTATCACGCTTTGACTCCACGAGACCTTACAAATAACAGTTACTTAAAATGCAGCAGTCTATTTTTGGTTTTGTGTGGTTTGTTTTTGGAGTTTTTTTATATAAAGTGTTTCACATTATGCCTGCATTGAAGTCTGAATTATTTTCACATGCTCCAATTCTTATATGCATTAACAAATCCTATTCACTTATTTTCTGTTTCCAATGCCTGAGCTCAAAAACATTAGCCCAATTCAGTAAAGCTGCCATCATCCAACTATTTCAGAACATGAATAACACAGAACAAGGGAAGGGTTTATGACTGAATTTCTCTGTAAGGCTACACACTGCAGTTTGTTCCTTCTTACATTTAGTATGCATTTTGGATATCCAGATATCAACTTTATGTCTCCTGCTTACTGGCACCTGTACCTTTATGTAACACAAATGTATTATTGCATTGATCCTACAATGAAAAGGAACCTCATAGGGACACAAGAGATCAGCCCAATTGAAATGTAATTAGTAACTGGAAAAGATATGCATAGTGAAAAAAATGAGAAAGAAATGGGACACTGTTATGAAATTATTGTATTACTAAATAGAGTTTCTAAATCCTGCACATCAGAAAATAAATTTTCAGGAAGTATAAAAACAGTGTCAAAGAATAAATCAAACATGAAATAGAGTCCATATGTACAGAAAGAGTACATACAAGAAGATGACTCTATTCTTGAGGAAAAAGAATGTGACAGAAAATCTTGACTCATGAGCAACTGAAAAGGAAACAATTGTTTAACATTACCCACATCATGTCAATTAAAAAGGCACCCAATTAAACCATTAGGCAACAAATTTTAAGGGAAAAACAAAGAGACTTTCTTCCTTACACTCCACACACTCTGCATCATGCCAAAGGATACCGCGGAGCCTGTGTACAGAAATCAGATCAAGCAAACACATGCAGCGAGGACATGATGTCTCCTGCAATTAAACCTAATAGTGCAAACGTTGCTTTATGCCCACAGAACTCCTAATCAATGCTGAGCACCAAACACTGGGAGACTGCATCAGAAGATGATTACTCCACCTAATTTCGTCATTATTCTCTAAGCATTCTTTACTAGAATCCTGTCAACCATCTTATTTTAATAGCAGACTTACATTCTTACCAGCTACATTGTAAGATGACACAGATTTTTTTTTTACTGGACAAGAAGAGGTTTCTGCCTGTCCTATAGAATTGGAACTTGCATCTGACAGTCACTGTTCCAGTGTGAACAACTATTTCTTTAATTTATAGACATACTAAACCGAATCAATCAATGCTACCTATCATGTACCACAGGAAAAAAAGTTTTCATATATATTTCATTAAAAAAAATCACAAAAAATCCAGAGCTACTCATGCTACTTGTTATGAGGAATTTTTGCTAAACTTCAATGAAACATCTTTTGTTTCTTATTTTTGTTGTATATATTTTTCAGTGTATAATAGTGTTGTCTTGGAATTCACTAACATCATACAGATATCAAGAACTTTCTATGCCTCAAGGGAGCAATTTGGGAATGTTGAAAGTAGCTGAACCTATTTAGCCTGACTCCACTTTCAAATTTACATCTCAGCACACTGACCCTTAAAATCAAGAATTCTTCTTGGTCTATCTGTGGATAGATGACTACAAAGGAGAAATACATTTTTAACTTCCACTTTGACTGTACTAGACAAAAAAATAATTTCAAGACAAATGTACAGAACTGCAGATCAGAAATATTAGGCAGAACTCTAGAAATTCTTTGAAGTAAAACTGAGAATCCAAATGACTCATGAGACTGAACAAAGAAAACAGGAATTGATTGAACATTTATGTACCTAAACTTAATTTAGTGAGTTTAGAAAATACTTTTCTATGATAAAAAGATACATATATATTAGGCAACAGTCTTGGTCAAGGTTAAAATTCTGCAATTACTTTCCCTTTGAGTGTGGAAGTGCTGTTGAGCTTGACCTGAAGGAATTCACTTCAGCTGAGTGCAAGATTTATGAGTGTAGATAATCTGTGTGCTCATGATTTTTGCAGCTCTTGGGGTTGACTAGCTATCCAAAAGGCAGCAGGTATTTCCACAGAACACCTTGTGAAGGATTCAATGACAGCTCACTTCATGAGCATCACAGCTTTGACTCTTCTGTGGAGTTTTCCTCTCTCCCACCTACTAATGACCGAAAAGTTAAGTCAAGATGCTGAACAAGACTCAATTTAAGGCTGCTGCTGAAGTAATAATATCCTTTACCAACATGATCCACAGTATTTTAAGTGAGGTTTCACATGTACTATAAACAGTATCATGGAAGGACCATTAATAAGCATCTGTGCTATTTTAAAACAACAGGTGGTGAGATCGTTTCACCAAAGTTATGTGCTCACCATATGTGTAAGTGGAAATACTGTAGGAGGTAGAAGGCAAATGAGTGAATAGTTAGCAAATATATATATTATATAATATATATAATTATATGGATATATTAAGATCTATATGATCTCATTAAAGTTGCAGCACATTTCATGGGCTAGCTAACAGTTGCCAAGATAACTTTGATATTCCTTTGAATCTTTCTGAATAGTCGCTAGAACAAAAATACGACAAAAAGAAGCAATTAGAGGAAAAGAAACTAAGACTGTATGGTGGCACTAAACCTATTTGCCTATCACATCTGATGACTCACTGGGACATGAGTGCAGAAAGGGATACAGAACTGTGCAGAGACCAGGCAGTTGTCATAAAGGCAGGTTAAATTCCCCACGTGTCCTGCAAAGCCAAAGAACAGCAATGTAGCCAATTTTTAAATTCATTTTAATAAAGGTTAGAAAACAAACCAAATTCTGCTAGAGAAAACTACACCCCAGCTGACATGGAAATTTTTCTACTGAAGCTCTTCCTAATAGTTCATGTTTTATACTTCGTTCAACCAGGGAAGAAGAGCAGAGGTACCCTGGAATCACTTTACAATCACAGAAAATGACCAGCTCACAAACACAGCGTGTCTTCAGTATTTCAGGGAAGACAAAATCCACTATCATATCTTAATGGTTTGATCATAAGAATTAAAGGAAAAACAAAATCATTTTTTTGATCTGGCATTTGGTTGGGACATTTGCACCAACTGTCCTATAAAAGACCATTTTGTGTTACTTTCTCCACTGATAAAATTTTAAGGCTGGGATATATACTGGAAATATGCAGTTCTTGTACAATCAGATCCTTTCTTTTATAATGTTGTCTTAATAAAGTAATTTTCTAAGAGTAGACAATACAGAGGCTTTCTCAAAGCTTAGTCTCTCGACACATCATGAAAGCAATACATATAAACAGATCCATGCTTGTGGTGCTGTTCACATGCAGTCCCCTTCAAGGCAAAGGCTTCAACCAGCTTTCTTTCACAAGAAGCCTACATGAACCCCGCATTTCTATCTCCATATTTCATATTAAACTCAGGGGTTCATTAGCATTGTGAAGTGCTGACTTACTTGACTGTGTCAAATTCAAAAGAAGATTATCAGTACCTGTCTTGTTGCCACCACTAATGTATTTTAGATGGATAAAACTCTTAGCTCTCATTAATGATTGCTATCTTTGCAGTTGACCGGGCACTAAAATAAAGATCCTTTATTGACAGTTAGTCCAACATGAAATCCATTTGCATAGTAGGAGACAAAGTCTCAGTTTGTGCCTGGCATTTACTTTTCAGAAATCATTTTTCTCTTTCGCAGAAACACAAGATATTGCACACGAAGGACATGCATTTGGAAAGTGTGAATGCATTTCTTCTTCAAAATAAAAATGGCATCACTGCTGTTGAAATACTCTTGATTGTTTGCACATGCTATAGTACACAGTTGTAAGTTAATTCTTTAATGTCTGTCTACTTTTACCCTGCTCAAGCCTTTTTAGATAGAATTCTTAAACTGGAAAAAAATAATCCAACTGAAAGCCTAGCAACAACAAAAATGAAAAATGACCTGCTTGCTCTGAGATATGGTTATTTTGGTTGGTTCAAACAGCACTTGGTAACATAATTTTTTAAATTCTCATAATAATAGAAAACATATGCAACTGAAGTGTTTCATCTCAGCCTTTGGAAAGCATCACAAGTCAAATAAAACCTTGGCAACTTCAAGTGCATTCTAGGTCACGGGGTTTTCCAGTTTGTTCTACTAAGGAAACAAGCCTTTTGCAAACATACCCATCTGGCCCCCAGTAATAAAACTGGGTAAATGAACCTGCTGGTTCAAAGGCTGACTGCAGCCTAGAAACCTCAAAGATAATTAAGCTCTTACAAATCTGAAGAACAAACCCAGAGGAAGTATTCCAAAATAGAACCTCTGAGGAAAAGACAACTGAATCTCAGCTGCTACGCAGTCTGTCTAGCACCAACCAGCTGGCCACCTAGGCTGTTCTTCCAGTCAGTGGTGCTGTTGCCCCAGATCAACCACAATAAAGATGCTTTCCTTTGGTTGGTAGGAGTATGGAAGTTACAATAACAGAAAGAGAAAAAAGAGCTCTGGGAAAGAAATCTGTAGGAAGTTGATTTACATCAGTTACACCACTGAGTTAAACGCACATTGATAACTAGATATACTTTTTCTTCTATGGACACATGCGCATGACACCATTTGCCTTTAGAGTACACAAGAGAAAAAATAAATGCTATTCCAAGCTTGCAGTGGGGTTCTTGGTCAGCCACTACTTCATCTCTGCTATCATATTGTTTTAAAAAAATGTTCATTAAGAGTCTTCATATACTAGGTTTGCCAGGAAGCATGAAGAGCTAAATTTGCTGTGATAACATTCTGTCAACATGACTTGATATGAATGTTATGGACATGATAACATTCTGACAACACTACCTTGTACTTGAAACAGCTGACTGGGAGGCCATTACTTGATTTCTTCACTTCTGTGAAGAAATTGACTGTATATAGAATGGGTAGGCTAATTATGTGAAGCATCTGAAATCAGCTACATGGTTTCTTTTCCCAATCAAACGCAGCTAGAGAAGAAATGAGCCAAACATTGCAAACATTGTAACTCTGAAACTGTAAGCCATGCTTAATTCAAGAAAGAAAAAAACAATAGAAATGCCCTAACCAATTCCTCCAAGTTTTTACAGGAACACATGTATGGTAGATGAAAGATGCAGGTTTGACAAAAAGATATTTTTTTTCTAGTTTGAAATATATACATTGCACATGCTATGACGTGCTTAAAGCAACAAGCCTATACATGATCATAGCTAATGACTGTGCTTCAGAGAAAAGATTTCTCTGTTGGACTGATTTCTGACTCTGAAATTCATCACTCAAGTGTTTTTTATACACATTTTCTGTCTCTCTAGCTGTCATTTTCCTTCTGCACACCCAGTAACAGCACTGACTGTATTTAAATATCTTTCCAGAAATAATGACAACAAATAAAGTAACTCCTTGTTACCTAAGTATTACTTGTGTCACTCTAGCACCATGTCCAGAGGCTTCAACCAAAACCAAGAATCCCACAACTGTGTGAGCTTCTCTGTGAGCGCTTGGGTAACAGGATACAAGTAAATAGTCATTGAATAAAATGACCTTCAGCTTCCAGTATCCGGCTTCCTTTTTCATTAAGAACAGATTAATTCCCAATTCTTTACTTCCCAGAGACACAGTCAATGCTTTCATTTCCAAACCACACAGAGCCATTAACCACTACACTCGCAGTTAGTGCTTATTCTAAAGAGCTGTCTCTGCACTCCAACCTCCTGTGTTGCCATACCTGCTTCAGGGCAATTTTTCTTTTTTAAAGCAGAACAAAGTTAAAAGATAAAAACAAACCAAGCAACAAACATAAAAACCCTCAAAACAAAAGCAAAGCAAAAAAACTGCGACCAAATGAATAAACAAAAAACCACAAAAAAAATCAAAACAAAAACAACCAACTAAACGAAACCAAACTAAAACCACTAGTGTATAAGGCACAGAAATAGGTCAGGCAGACTTTTTTCCCTCCTTCTCAATTCCAAAACACCATTCATTTGATGCCAAGACCTACGTACGTACCAAAATGTGCAATGTTAACAGCTAAGCTACAATATGCATACGTTCTTGTTTTTTCCACTTCTACGGGCGATATGATGGAACAGCAACTCACTAATTCTTCCATTAACAAACAAATGCATTTGAATTTTGCTGCTATTTTGTTTGTCACGAACCTTCGGCTAGATGATAAAAATGAATACAAGGAAAAAGCCACACAAGTCTTCGAAGAAGACGACAGAATCCATTTTGGTATAAGGGCCGGTCCCCCAACTTCTACACTCTAGTTTCCTATGAAGCGACTTCCAAATCCAGGAATGTGTACACACACAAGATGAGATGGCATCTTTTTTTGCTTCTGTTCCCCTGAAGCCCTTCTGCCCTAAGATGTCTTCCCCGTCACTTGAGGAACGCGCATCGCACTGGGCAGAGCCTGGGCAGCGCGGGGCGCAGTCTCGCACCTGTCGCAGCCTTCCCGCTCTTCCCCCGTCCTGTGCCGCGCCACTGACAGGGCGCCCCCGACACGGGCACAAGAGCAGCCCGAGCGGGAGCTGGCACCGAGCCACCGCACATCCTGGTCATGGAAGATAAAACGCAACACCGTGGCGCTTCAGAGAGGGCAGCCCTGCCGCTTTTGGAGAGAACAACGGCAGAAGGGAGGAGAGGGAAAGAGGAGAAGGAAGCTACGAGCCCCAGCACCGCTCCACGCTCTGCTGGGCAGCCGGCAGAGCTGGAGCGGGGGCTCGCAGCGGCAGCGCCGCGTTCCTCCGGCCGGGCAGCGCCGCAGCGTTCGCCGCCCGCCCCCGCGCCCGGCAGCTCACCTTTCAGCGACCGGCTCAGCGCATCTTCCTCCCTCCTTCCCTCTAGCTCTCTCCCGCAGCGGCTGCTGGTGGCGGCCCAGAGTCCCCGGGCTTGGCGAGTGCCCCGCGCTGTTTCTCCCTCAGCCGGCGGCAGCTCCCGCTGTCACTTCACCCCCACATCCCGCTGGCGGCGGCGGCAGCTGCTGCTCCTAAATTCACGGCGCTCCGGCGGCATGAAGTCATCCTCCCCGCCCCCTCTGCGGGCCGCCGCACTCCGCTCCCGTCGCGGAGGGGGAGACGGCCCCGTTGCCCGGCAGCCCGAGCCCCGCGGGGCCCTGGCGCTCCACCCGCACCGGAGGGGCCGCCGCTCCCGCGGGAACACCCGTGCCCGGCTGCCTGCCCGGGAGCCTGCGAGGGGTGGTACCGTCTCCCGGGTGCGGTGGCGGTCCTGGGGACCCTCCCCAGGCACGGCGGCGGGATGGGCCGCTCCGCCCCGCGCCAGCCGTGCACTCCCGGGAGCCCCGGCCGCGGGCAGCGCGGCGCTCCCGCCTGGCGGAGGGGGCTACGCGTCCCGCTCCGAGCCCCGTGCCCGGCAGCGCGGCCTCGCTGCCCGCCCGGCCGGACCGCGCTGAGCAGCTCCCGCCGCGCTGCGAGGCCAGAGCCGAGGGAGAGCGCCCCTGGGGAGGGCTGCGTGCCTGGGTCTCGCCGTTTGAGGGAAAATGCACTGTGATCCCTCGTGCTCGTGTGTAGGCTCTCTGTTCCCACTCTCACCTCCCGGCCTCAGGGCGCCCGAACGCTCCTGAGCTCGTGCCCCTAAAATATGCAGCGCTCCCTGGGATGCAGGAGAGCTCCTCTGGCAGTGGCTTCTGCTCTGTGCCTGGAAGGGGAGAGCAGAGGACAGGCACTGTGTTGTGCTCAAGGTCACCTGGGCATGCTTCCCCCTTACCAAGGGCGTCCTGATATTTCTGAGACCCAGCAGTAGGCAGCATGTCTATTTTTGTTACTTACAGAGCACATACTGAGAGACCGACAGGCTTGTAAAGAAGGCTGGATTCCTATCACAATTTACAATCCTATGACCCATCCCATGTGCACGGCAAGCACAGCTATGTTGGTACATAAACGACACAAAGCTGTCTAGTTTGGATGGATAATGCATGTCACCGGTGTCATACCAAATCATTGTAGTCTGAGAGATCTTCATATATACGAGCAAGGCAGGGCTGTGTCTGGTTGAGAGAAGCCAAGAGTTTCTGGATGAACTCCCAGAAAAAACAAACGGCAGTTTTCAAGGTGCTATGCTTGCTCATATGCTCATATGCTTTGACCCGGTGGTCCAGTGGTGTCTTAGCAAGGTTCTAGAGCAGACTCGTGCTGGAAATGCTGAGGATTTCCATTCTGGTAAGGTGTGAAATGTGAAGAGCTGCTTCAGTGGCCTGGGTATAGTTGGGGAGATTGTCTGTGCTGGTAGAGAAAAACAGCAAAGAGAAATCTCATTAAAGTTCTTAGTCTCTCAAATGAAATATAAAAACTCTGGACCTAAGTTCAGAATTCCCTTTTGGGAATTCATTGTGTTTATTTTTATAGTGGTCATGGTATGGCTTTTCACCTGTGCAGTTCTACAGTTGCTCTATTTTGGGTTGCTCCTGTTTAGTCCCTGCCTTGAACCTCTTCTGTTGATTGGCGTTGCAGACCAGAATGTGCAGCACTGGCAGCATCTCAACAAGTGATATTTAATCTCAGCTGACAGTGTGTTAGGTTAGGTGATTAAACTCTCATCTTCACATACACAGAGGAGTTTAGGGGCACTTAGGCAGGTGGGAGATCCAGGTCGGGCAAAGGGAGGCCATGTCCAGCCCCTCCCAGGGAAGCCTCAGTTTCCATGGAGGGACACACCCAGCAGTCAGCCAAAAATCTCTGTGTGGGTGTTACTGCCTAGGGCTGCACAACGCATTATGGGATGGATAGTAGAGCATTTTGGGGTTAAGACTTACGGGATGTTTAGGATAAGAACCAAAGACAGGGGAAGGAAGGGATCAGAATGATATGGGAATGAGCAAGTGTGAGAAAAGAGTGGGATATGGTTAGCCTGGTGTAAACAAGCTGCTGCTCAGTCTGCTTGTCTGGCTATGTCCTGCACCTGATCAGCGCAATATCTCCTAGACTAATCTCCTAGACTAGACTCTGTTTCTAAATCTTACTGTGTGAGAGGTCTCCCTGTGCTATATGTGTGTCTCTGCGTAGGGGTAAGTGCCAGCAGCAAGAGTCACACCTCAGGTTACAGAGACTCATGCCAGAGAGGAGGACAGGATTTCACCGTTCCTGCCGCCTGCATTTGATTGTGTTTGTGTCTGTGTTGATCTCTGTGGCTGGCCTTCTGCTTATATATATACAACAAGTATATATATATATATATATATTTGTGTGTACATCCTGTGTGTGTATGCCTGTTAGGAATATGTGTTCTATGTGTTCAGACTTGCTACTGACTAGGCCTAGGAAAATGTTGCTATGGCAGCCTCTCTTCTATTGGGCTATATGGTTCAGCAACTCATAACACAATTCACTAAATGATTAGCATACTAGAAAATCCTAGATCTGTGCAAAAGCAGGAATTATTATTATTTAATTTTTATTATTTCTTTGGTAGCAGTAAATTCTAGACTCAAGAGAAGTAAATGCTCTTGGCCCAAGGGTTTTAAATCAGTATTATTTAATAGACATGATTGCAAAAACAAGGCAATGAGTGAGAAACCTATAGGATTTTATTTTAGTACAAAAACCATATAGATATTAATCATTTAACAACATTTGAAAAGCCTGTTTTACTCAGAGGATATAATCTTTGATTTAGCAGTCATGGGTTCAATGAGTTTAAAATGAATGTCAATATGAATTGATTGAAGTCTAAGCATTTCAGCTTTAAAAAGTATGCTGTAGGGAAAATAAAAGGAAATAGTGAGATCTCTTGAATATCTGAATATGGAAAAAGTCTGGAAATGTCTTTAGTAAGTGAAAACATTGTATAAGGAAGACTGCTTATTTGCAAAGGATGTGACTTCAAACATGATGACAGAAGTAATAAGAGGAGAAAGTTTTGTCTTAGAGGTTAGAAACAGCAAGGATGAGATGAGATTTGCCAACATTCAAATTAAATTAGATTGTTAAAATAAATAAACTACAAAAGGTGCATGACTTGTAAAAATGTAAAGAAATCCTGAAATGAAAAAGTTGAGCTCTTTTTTTTAATGAGGAAGGGGCGAAAAATCAAGGCTTTGTTACTCAAACTGGGTACTGGCTTTCCTGATAATTGCTAACTGGAGTAAAAGGTAAAGCAAAAGAAAAACAGCGAAGGGGAATAAATGAATATATACAAATGGACGTTATTGTTTTCACAGGGAAGTTAAAATCAAGAATATGTTCAAGTCAGAGGAGTAAAGCTCCATCTAAATTTGTGAAGTCAGAGGTGCTGCCCCATTCCTGGAGATACTGTCAGGCAGTACTAGTGCTTATGGAATGAAGAGGTCTAGGAATTTACAGTTACATGGCCTAGTTGGTGATACCATGCAACACCACAGCCAGTAGTACAAGAGCATAAGAGACAAGAACCACTGCACACAGTCTTCTTGAAAGTTTATACTCCTGAAACTAGAGAAAATTGGTTGTACTGAGTATAAAAAAGACCTGTGATCTCCCATTTCACTTTTTAAAAATAGCCTACTTCTTATGGACCTGCTTATGTGGCAATTATTTAAGGGAAGTTATTTTCATGTCTTCCAAAATTCAGATTCTTTGGGAGCACATTGCAAGCCAATGTGCTGTTTCCTGAAAAGCAATAGATAATTCAGTTATAACCAGGTGATTTGTCAGTTTGCCATAAGCTTTTTTTTTTCCCCTCTTAATTTTATACTCAGTACTAATGTACACTTTAATAACAGGATTTTTTGGATGTCCTCAGTTTATATTTAGATAAAATCAAGAAAATGGATAAACAGTTCTTATGAATTTTTACCAAATTTTTTAACAGATGTGGGCAAAAAATTTACATAAATCAAAAAAATGACTGGAAAAAAAACAATTGACACATGTTGACAGCAGTGCAGTTCAAGATACTGAACATAATTTTATGGTTCTCATGGAGAATACAGTAGAGTATAGTAGTATTCCTACTGTACAGTTATATTCCGACTGGATATCAAAACAGTCTTACTCATGCTGAAATACAGTGTAGGAGTGCACCATGAGAACCCTTAGTTACACCTCTTAATAAGTTAATATCCAGCTGATCCACCTGGAACTGTTTATTTGAGGTAATTCCAGGCCCCACAGATAAAATTATGTGCAAAATAAAAATTTCTATGGGCTATCTACTGAGAAAAGACAGCATTTAAAAATCTCAGTATTTGAAGCACTGTTTCTGCAGATATATTTTATAAACAAATAGATTAAGCTGTTTTTCCATGACTACTGTTTCACTTCCTTACTCTTCCTTTCTTTTTTTATTCTTTCTTTCCATCATAGCTTTATTAGCTGTTAAATAAATTAGGTAAATTAACACATTTTCTTCAATTGGTTGAGGTGTTATATATATGCCAGAAACAGTAACTCAAAAGTACTATGATGAAGAAGAACATTGCAAGATGAACTGCAAATAGAAAAAAGTTCAAATAGACTTCTTTATAACCGAATCATTATCAAGAAAACTTTTTTAAAGCCGTCATATATTTCTGCAGTCATTGCCAAACCATTTGGAAAGGAATAATTTTTTAAGTAAATTCTGGTTGATCACTTAAGAACTAAGAAGAGAATATGAATAAAAAAGCATTTAGTATATTATTTTCTAATCTTCAGCAAGAGGAAGCTTGAAGTAATATGATCTGGTTGTACATGGTTCAGAATAACCAAAGTCTGGATGCGGACAGTCTCTGCCGCTGTTTCTCGGTATCCTCCTCTTAATGGTAGTTGCTTATTTTCTTAGACAGGGATACTCAAATTTTCAAGGAAGGGACTGTCAAAGATTCAGTTTGTACAACATTATTAGGCACGAGCAAAATGCACTGATAATAACTGACGACACAGCAATACTATGAACTTTTGGCTTCGATGCACAGGACTCAGCTGAACCCAAAGCTGGAAGTTATTTCAGCTTAAAGTAATGGTAGTTGTGTGTGCACAGGGGCAGAGCCTGGCCCTTAGCCTTCTTGATGTCAGTAGCAACAGATGTGTTCTCCTTTCTTTTTTCTTGGGGCTTCCAGAGTTGTCTTATTACAAAGGAATCTGACTTTCTTAATGCTTTAAATAAAAATCTGCTTGGATTTTCTCATTCTCCACTGTCAGCTTCATTGCTTGCTTATATATTTTTTAAAGTTGGTAGGAATAATAGTCCCATCATAGCATTTTCTATACTTAAAAATACATTACTGGAATTGTAATATAAAGCATCCTTCCAAGTGGGAAAAATAACTTATAACAATATAATATTGCTATAATGTATATGAAATAAGGAGAGAAATGAAGACATTTGGCAATCTCAGTCCTGGCATTAGCCACAATGTTTTCTTAGTTCTTGACTTGTCAGCCTCCATTTTCTTACATTTTTCAACGTAGTGTGTGAAACCTGTTATTTTTTAAAGGAAAAAAATACTCTCATGGCAATTCTGAAACCTACTTAGGTCTCCAGTATATTTACTTATGTGAATGGGTATCTAGTGACCTGGTGTAAAGTTGTCCCTGCCCATGGCAGAGGGTTTGGATTAGGTGGTCTCTAAAGATCCATTCCAACCCAAACAATTCTATGATATTAAAATGAGATGTAGTACTTTATCTTCCGCTTCCATTTCAGGAGAATCCTGACATTTGTTGTTCATGCCCTCTTCTAACTCTGTCTTTGCATCTTACTGGATCTTCAACTTCATTTCCGTCTGCAGGTTTCTTATAGCAGCCTATTTATTTGACTGTCATTAATACAAATTTTAAATTCTGTAAAGTTTTAGTCTTGATTTCACATTTCTTCTCTTACACTTGTCTGTTTTAGTGGAGGAACCAACTAAAGATGAGTCAGTGAGTCCAGGTGCTTATTGTTATGCAAAACTTTTTAAAAAGAGATTTGTCCAAAAGATTGTATTCTCTTCATTTACTATGCAGCAAGAGAGCAAGAGAGCCTCTTGCAACACAGATCTTTAATTAAAGAAAAAGAAAAATAAGAAAAAGATTGCTTAGATTTGCAGTCCATAACAAGGAAGAGAAGCAAAAACCATGAGAGCTGCCAAAACTCAGTGCCTTCGCAGATGCAGAAAATTTGACAGCAAAAATGTGTCACACTGTTTCTGTATATCTTTGATTATTATTCACTGCCAAAACAATAAAAACCAGCCAAGAAACATGAGAATACTCTGTCCATCTGTCCAGAGAAAGTATTTATTTTCCTACTTCCTGATCTATCACAATCCATTTCTCAGTAATGTCTCAGCACTCCTATAACTTTGCCTAAAGCAATTTCTAAAACTAAAGAATGCCTGTTTTCATTCTGTGTATTAGGTTTGCTTCCCATTTCCCTTTCTGTAGCCCTTTCTGTTTAGTATTCTTGGGCAAAAAATTTCAGTTCAGAATTAAATAAAAAACCCAACAGTTTTGGATGGTAACTAATCTTAGTTTTCTAAATAAAAGAAGCTTGTGGGTTGCTTGTAGTTTTTTTAATATTGGTGAGTAGGTGGCATTTAAACATATCCAGTTCTGGTTTTCAAGGCATTTACAGTTCTTAGTTGTTTCTTTGGGTACCATCTTTTGAAACTTTTGGTTAGGTCCCTCCTCCTGCCTTTTCTTGTATGAGTGTGATTCTTCCTGACTTTAGTGCAGTCAGGAACAAATTGGACATTTGGAGTTCAAGTTGATTGATAGTCATCATTAGGAATATATTTTATCAGTTAAAACATCTGCCTGTTTCCTAAGAAATCTTTTCTCAGTTGTACAGGTAGGTATATTTTGTGATTTTTTTTTCTTCCCTACAGAAAAAAAGAAGAAAATCCATTAATAATTGCTGTGCCAAAAGCTGTTTAGTGGTTTTGCTAAAGCAATTGGGGTGTTAGGGCTTTCTGCTTAAAAATAATTATTTCCCAAACCAAGTATTTTAGCGATTTTGTATGAATGCTAGTGAATACTCTTTTTCAAAACATAATTGTATAAAAATGAATTGACTTGTGATTCGCCTTGGTTTAATGTTGTTCTTTCATTTCTGAGAGTATGTTAGAAAATTCTGTAACCGCTCCTTGTGCCTGCCCACTCACAAGCTTGATGCCTACATAGGAATCTCACTTTCAAGTCACTCTTCTGTTGTGATTGTGGATTTCTTTGAGTCTGTTTATGTTCCTAGAGCAAACTGTGTCAGACATGAAACACAAGAAACAATAGTCTTTTGGAGATTACTTTCATATCAATAGGTTAGTGGGACATTATTTTGTGTTATGTGGGGGAAAAACAGATACTGGAAAAGTAGAACATTTCAGCAACAGCTGCATGGAAGGTACAACTAGCACAAAAGCCTTCTGCAAGGACCCTTTTTTCCAGTCAAGAAAGAAAAGATTACCAAGGAATAATTTGTAAGAGATGTAGTAGGTGTTTTAATGAGTTCAGATATTGTTATTGTGATAAACAGGGGAATAAAATGGTATTATCAGTGAGCCATTGACATTTTATAATGTGTGGAATTTCATTGTACTTGTAGAGCTATGAACACTCAGACAGATAAAATTATATGAAATGAGCCTTGGATGCACAGGCAATATCTTCCAGAGGTAATATCAAGTTGCATGATAGTGGAGCAGGAGAGCATGTTCCATCTGAAAAGTGCTGTTGGATAGTGTATGCCAGCTATCTCAAGGCAATAAAAGATTAATTAAGTGGATAAGTAGCTGACTAGCAGAGACTTGTGACTTGCAATTTGTAGGCTGAATATGTCCTTTTTTTTTCTTCTAATCTGACCTCGGATCTGGTACCTAAAGTTACAGTTTTATTCACTTCAGTTTTGTGAGCAACAACAATTTTCATCATCCTTTGCGTGTGAAACCACAGATGCAGGAATGCATAGAATGCATGCTGCAATCAAAGTTATGGGATAGAAAGTTCATTGTTGTGACAGTGTTATGGCTTTGTACAGGCAGGGCATGTGACAAAACCAGAAAAAAAGGATATTGTGATAAATCATAAATGAGATTTTTGGTTGCATAGCAAAATAGAAAAAAGAAACCTCAAGCATATTTTAGAAATGTTTTGAAGACAGACTATGGCTGAAATAAAATCCGAAAGGGCAACAGAAGAAGATTAAGGACAGAACTCTGAGAAGGCAAAGATAGGAGCTAAGAAAGCTGCTTTGAAGGCCACACTAAAAGAAGTGGGAAGAGACCAAGGATGCTGTTTCAAACCAATGAAGAAAGAACGAGATTCCACGGTCAACAGGTTAAAAATCAGTTGGAAGTAGGAAATACTCTGGGTTCTGAGATTTTGGTAGAATGGTGGTAGGAAAGAGCAGAAAAACAAGATCAGCTTGTTTTTTCTTGCTTTTCCCTTCCTTCTTCCTGTAAAATTTCCCTTCCTTTGGTTTCTTAATACAGCTATTGCATAAATCAATAATACTGTTCATTTTTTAGTTTACTTCAGAATATGAGATTTCAGGGATTTAGTAGATATAGCGCTCTGTATTGCAGGGCTTTTCAGCTGAAAGTTGTCCTTAGATGGGAAGTAGACTCTTCATTTTTACCATTATTTAATTTCAAATGTCCCTAAGAGATTTTGGATTATGATCTTCCATTTAATTATAGTAGAAAACATTTCCTAAGGGAAAACTACATCCAAAATGTAACATACCTTTGTTGTATGGGCTTGGCGATACTTAATTATGAATGTCAAAGATAATTATCAGGCAATGAGACATTAAAGAAACTCCTTTTACAAACAGCTGCAGCAATATTTCTGTGCCTTGAGTGTTTGATGCTGGTTATCTGTGAATGTTCTGCACAGATAATGTCCTTTTGTTAATTTTGC
Source organism: Anthoscopus minutus (assembly GCA_013399455.1). NCBI lineage: Eukaryota > Metazoa > Chordata > Aves > Passeriformes > Paridae > Anthoscopus > Anthoscopus minutus. Next base: position 32,872 of record VWYI01034150.1, read on the forward strand.
AGCTAATAGAGACTTCATGAAGCTAGCTGATGAATTGTAGTTTTTATCTTAAAAGTGACAAAGAGTTGTCTATCAGCTTGTTTGTTCAGAGATTTGTCATTATTGTTGCATCTTCACTGAGAAGGAACTCTGTGGGGCGAACAGTGAGATACTGTCTAAAACCCTGAGTAGGCAATGTGACCAGTGACTCTATAGAAACAAAACTAGTACTTTCATTTCCTGGTATGCAATAAAGTTATCAGAGGAAGTCTAGACCTCACAATATTTTGGATCTTGTATGTAAACATAATGATAAAAATTACATCCATGGTACCTAGATTCTGCCTTGTCTTGACTCAGTATTTAAATTTTGCTCAAGCCCAAGTTGGAGCGGCTCTCCAGAGAATATTTATTCTCTTTGACAGTCCTTAACATTTCTTGTATACCTAAAATTAGGGTAGGGGTATACATACCCCTGCCTGAGCATAGAAATCCTTGCCTTTTGCCTAAGCCCTATGCAATCTACAGTTTGTGCCTGCTTACTTAAGCCCAAGAGTAATTCTGCCTTATAGCCTGGAGAGCAATTTACTGGTGCTGACAGCACTGGCATCAATGAAAAGCATGGCATGCTACTCACCTCATGCAGCTCTGCAAAGGGATTTGTGTATGTATGGTGTATATAGAGGTGTATATCTCAGATGTCTTATAATCTGAATCATTAATTCACAAAGGGGTATAAGAAAGAGAAAAGGAATCTTTCATTTCTGCTTTACAAATGGAGAAATAGAACCCGTTAAAATTCACACAAAGTTTGGAATCTGCTGAAATAGTCTGCTTCAGCTTGCCATTCTGGGTAGGTATGATGACTGCATGTGACTTTAAAGCTTTTCCTAATGTTTCCTCAAAGCTTCACTGAACAGAAAATAATGACAGTGCCAAAATTTATCCAAGTGTTCCTGTCCCTGTCAGGCCACTATTGACTTTCCATTATTCCAGTTCTAAATTGAATGCAGCCTCAGGGAAGGAAATATTTATGTAAGAGGGTGACAGTGAAAGAATCTCTGTCCTAATCCTGCATGTGAAAAACTGGCTTTGGAACCAGCATGTCTTCAGCTATTTAAATGTAGTCATTCTTCCTCTTCAGGAGATGTTTTTCCCTGCAAGCTACCAGGGAGCTTTATAGTCCTTTTCTTTTGTCACAGAATAACTTTGGATGAGGAAACTAAAACTTAGCAAGTAAAAGAAGCCTCAATAGAATTAATGTTATGTAGTATTTGTGTGCTTGTATAGGTGAAAAATTTGTAAAGCATATTTGTATAAGGAGCATTCCCTGACAAAGTTATTTTTCATGTGTTGCTAGGTTTCTCTTCCATTTTCCTATTTATTTACTATTTGGAGAAATAGTCTTTTGAGGAGGGTGTTTATACCAATTTTGTAGGGAAGACTTAGCCTCTTTTGATTATGCCAATAATCAAAATCAACTAGAAAACTAGTATTTTTAGGCTATTTTTCATTAATTTATCATGTGTCATATTTAATAAGCATAATTTCATTGATGTCTGATACTTCAAATTATGTTGATTTGAAAGCAGCACAACATTTGGGACCTCTCACTGGTTCTAGAATAGTTAGCTGCTGGATGTGGCTATTCAAATCTATGCTATGTGAAAGAACATCATGGAAGAATTAATGTTTAATTACAAAGGTTGCTGAAAATCATCCAGTTGACTGTTAAAACTCAGAAGTACAGATTGTGCACTTAATCACACAAAAGCTAAGTTCATCACTTATTCAGCATTCTTTGTGCCTAACAATGCCATGGGAAAACAAAGGCATGTTTTTTTTCTCCTAGAATGAACTGGGCAGCTCTGTTTCTTGCCTCCTTTGTTTGATTTACAATATACATACTGTCTGACACTGTGCATGATTAATTTTTTTTTGCAGTGGATGCCTTGTCTGTCTTGGAACTGTCTAGATCCAGTGCATTAATATTCTGAAGCTTTTAAATGCATTTAAATCTATTTTATATATATATATCTATAATATATATATAGAATTATATTATTGTTACCTATATATCTATTGAATATTGAAATCTATTATCTATATTTTATTGGCAACCTTCATATCTAAGCCTCAGGAGAAGAGCAAAATAGTTGTGAGAACCAGACCTTGTTGTCTGGGAACAATATGCACTATAAATTCACGCTCACACACACACGCACATGCATATATATGTAATGCATGGTATGAATTTTATAGCTAAAGATTTTTTTTTTCCCTGGGACATCTAATAAAGTAAGAAAAGCTGCATTATCCATCTGTTTAAAAAAGAAAAAATTCTATATTATGCAAAAAAAGTATCAAGAGAAGTCATAATTATGGGGATGACTACAAGATTTTTATTAATGATAAAATGGTGGTAAAGAAATAGTTTAATGTTCATTAAACTGTGGTATAAAATTAATTGAGAATTATTTCAATGCTCATTGAAATAATAGTTTGGTGATTCGACATTGATTTAGACAACAATTTAGACAGTAGTCAAACACTGCTACTTACCACACTTCTAGTACAGCTGCATATATGTATAGGACTTCAGCCAACAATATATTTGAGGCCTAATGTGAGTTATTACTTACCTTGTTTTAGGTATCAGATGCTGGGACTGTGAGCAGTAACCTTGAGCAGTGGCTCTGCTCATGAAAGGTTGAGGTGGCTGCTGTGCACCCAGCAGTGACGCAGGAGAACGCATGGGCTTGGGTGGGCTGCACGTTTTTAGTGTAAATTGTTTGAGTCACAGGCAGCCCTTCCCTTGGTGCAGGCACTGTGGCTGTAGCAGTTTTAGCCCTGTCCAGCCTCAGCTCGGGCTCCAGATGAGACATGGCCCGGACTCCTTTGTTCCTGAGAAGATGCGGCCCAGCACAGGACTCACAGCAGCGCTGCTTCCAGTCCAGGCCCACCAGCTGCTGCTGCTTGGACCATGGTGCTCTTCACTCCTGCAGAGAGAGTGTGTTCCTCACACCAACTTGTCCTTAAAAGAACACAATGAGATGCAGCAGCAACAAGAATGAGGAAAGAGGCTGGAGGGTCTTCTTTGGAGTTAATAAAACTTGCCTGGATGCAATCCTGCTTCGGGTCATGGTGCTTTAGCAGCGACCGTAACCAAATGACCTCTGGAACTCTATTTCAACCCCAACCATTCTGTGATTCTGTGATACTGTGAGTTTTGACTCCTCTAGAAATGCCTTTTATGAGCAGAGCAAAACATATTGTATACACTTTGGATTTGGTCCCTTCTTCCTTTTTTTTTTAGTAAGTTGAAAAACTAGAATGGCCTACATAAATTGAACCTTTTTAAAGACTGTATAAAAGCAAGATAGAGAAAGAATACAACTGACCTAACAAAGCAAGAATGCTGGGGGTTTTGTAAAAGATCAGGTTACAATTTGTCCTGGGTCTCAAACACAAAGAACTGATTTTTATCTAAGTCATTTAAATTTGCCAAGCAAAGTAAATTTGTCAACCCACATGAAAACTTACAGAACAAAGTTAAATTCTTGGTAGCATGAGCATGAGAGAATACAAAAGAAAAAGAAAACAAGAAACCCCAAAATAAACCCTGTATAGCCAGCTGTGTGGTAGTGGGAAGGCTAAGGCTTAGAAGTACCAGCTCTAGCTTTGAACAAGGCTGTTTGAATGATAACAGTTATTAAGGCGAATAGAAGAAAGAGATGAAGTTTCATATCCAATTTCTTTCAGAGGTTTAATTCCAGCTCTATCCTCCAATAAATCTCTAATACAAATGCCAAGGGGGCAACTGGGAGCCCACCTTTTATCTCCATCAGGTCAGGGTGGGTCAAAAGGGCACAAACAACAATAAACACAGAATTAACATAAACTGAAAAGCCTGCTGGACAGGCAGCCTTTTTTCCTTATCACACCAGTGATGAGGGCTAGCCAGGGTTTCTCTCCTTAAGGAGAATGGCAAGACTGGACCTTAAATGCTCTCTTCCCTCCAGGGAAGGATGGGTGCCCTGTTGCCTGGTCCACTGTCCCCCACAGAACCCCAAGCCAATTTCCAAGTCAGAAAAGGTAATCTGAAGCAAAAAGAAGAAGCAAAAAGTCAAATTTGGAATCCATGAAACTTGTTGTGCCAAAATCACACCAATCAACATGAGATCATCCAATGCTGATGTCTGTAATATGGTAGTGGAGCTACAAAGGATTGCTCCAACTGCAAGAGTCAGTAAAATATATATTTACACGATACACAAAAAAGAATCCTCCAGCTTAGAAGAGACCATGGAAACAATAACACCAATACAGCAAAATTTTGAGTTATTCCTAGTCAATTAATTGATGCATATATTTGCAAACTATACTCACTATATACTAGTTATATATCTTGCATCATGTTTAATAATCCTTAATCTGTTGATAAACTTTAGTTTTATCTTTCTTTGTCTATATGCATGTGGTATTTTCTAATATATACCATGTGAAAATTATAGAAAACACAGCCAAACTTCATTAATATGGAAAATTGATGCTAAAATATTCTTACTAGTTAGCTTGCAAATGTACTAAATAAAAAATTATGAATGTTGTAAAGCTAATATGATGTGATATTAATTGTTTTTATTAATTAGCAAGAAAGACATTAATTATTTTGTGATGAAACATATCCTCATATACTAGTTTTACTATTATGCTTCAGGTCCCTCTGCCTGCATGTCTGTAATAGGAAGTAAGAATCATTTAGTTGGACTCTCCAAACCTTGGTTGCTATTTGATTATAATTTTTGAAGAAAGATTTTTCAATGGCAATGTAGCTGACTTGCTGTGAAAATGCTGTTTCCACAAGGTGTAACTGTTGGAATTCACCTCCACTCCAGTTCTTGCTCTTGGGAGTTCTGCAATTTTTTAATGCAGAATTTTTCTTCAATTTTTTTTCCAATTTTTTTTAAGGAACTGCATTTTTTTAATGCAGAAAAAAATGGATTGATGTGACAGTCTGCAGCCTTTAGTATTCAAAGCAGGAGTGTTAAAATGGAAGAATTAGAATATACCCAAGATAATGTCCAAAACAAGTAAAAGTGCTTACTTGCACATAAACCCAAAAGCACTCAGCATGGTCTAAGACCACATTAACATTTTAAGCTATTTTTAGTATCAGCAATTTTTTTGAAAAGTGTAGGCCTAGACACACCTTCACTGTTGTAGGAAAGAATATGAGTATATACTTTTATAATTTTCTCAAAGATTGAGAAATATAATATTCATAATGTGTCTGTTGTGGCATCAAATGAACCATGATATTAAAGCAGCTGTTAGAGGCCTACGCATATGCCAAAAAACTAAGGCAAAGTCTGCAGCTGATAGAGATGGCACCTTGTAAGTATTGAACTCAAATTGGTTTTTTTGTACTGGCTGAAAGGAGCAATGAACTCGTCTTTGGTAAAGTCAGTTAAAGATTGGACTTGATGATCTTTTCCATCATAAATAATTCTGTGAAAATTCTTTTCACTGTTACATATAACCAACTGGGCTGGTGGATATGATACAAAAGAAGAAAAAAAGTTTAAAATTAGATTCTTGGTCTATTAGTAACTTTGCTAAGTTACTAATGTGTCATTGACTAAATCATCCTTCATGGAACACTGAACACCAGTGTCTGCTTGGTGATGAATTACTGTCAAAGCTACCTACTTTCAAAGGTCTCGGGGAATCTTCCAGGGAGGTGGGGAAAAAGCACAGGAAAAAGCAAGGATAATTGACAAATATGAAGATAATGTTTAAAAATGTCATTATGGAAAAAAATGGCATTTTTTCCAGAGTATTAAGACCTTTTCTCTCAAATCTGTTTTATCTTTCTCCTATATATACAATTCAGCATGTCTCAAATTGCTATTTAAATGGTTTCCTGTTTTAATGTATTTCTAAATATCACCCCCCAAAAATATTTAGTATATAAATATGTAGTTGAAATCAGTTTGACATTCAACCTGAACAAAATTAATATTTAGCAAGATTCTGCAGTATTCCCAAGAGTGTTTACTGGAGAAAATATGAAATAAAGATAGAAAAATTACTAATTTCCTAATTTTCATACTCTGTTGACTCTCAATTAAAATGTTCCTTAAGCAAACAATCTGTAGTATGTTCTCTGTCAGACTCTAACCTTATAATAATTGTAGTAGTTTTGTGAGAAGTGAAATGGTAGCTTTATACTGGAGCTTGGCGTTTGGTTTGTATTGTTTTTTCTGACACATGAATGTTAAGTTTGAAAGCTATATTGAGCTCTATTAAGTTTGAGGGTATATTTCTAAAATAAATTTCTTTATGTTTTGTTGGTTGTTGTTTAAATACATGTTGCTTAAGGTGTATTAAATTTGTGAAATAATAATTTGCCATCAACTCTCCTTTGGTGCTTAGCTATCAATGCATTATGCCATTAAATAAATGGGAATGGTTTTCAGTCATGGAAATTTTCTTCCAATCCATCTTCTTCATCTTTAAAGAGACTGAAAATTGCAGTTTCTTCTCTAGGGATAAATTTGATATTGGAAAGTAACAAAACATTTTAAGCTTCTTTCAGCTGTAGAGATAAAGGGACGCACATAACTTTTCTAAGTGTCTAAAACTAGCAAAATGACATAGCTTTCATTATCCTGAAATTTTGGAAGATGAAAAAGAAATATGAAATGTAGTATTACATCACTGGCAGGATCATTTTATGACTTATAGTACATTTTGCTCTGTAGGAAATGGACAATTAGCTAGAAGTGAATATTTGTTTTTATTCTCCATTAATTTGCAGACAGAGTAATATCTCACAAAGATGATGGCTGCCCCAGGAGAGCCCCAGCCCCAGTATCCAGGCATAAAATCCATCATCATGACTTGCCGGGAGTGGGTTTCCACCTTTTAGACTAAGAGGTCTGTGCCTTGTGATGGGACATATGATGGGATGCAAAGGAAGAGCATCTTGGGATGAGACAATAGTCATGGGATTCCAGGCAGGAACCAAAGATGAAAAGGGTGGGATTCAAGAGATTTGGGGAGGAGGAGGAAGTGCAGAAAATAGGGGGATAAGTGAATGAAACATGCTCGTAAAATATAAATGTTTGGGTGGTTAGTGCATTTGTCCCTTTGCCTTATCAGTGCAATCTGAAATTCTGAATTATTTTTAAAATCGGTGTTTTGATCAACTTTCTATAAGAGGCATGTGGTCTTATTTAGATACTGTAAGCTACACATTTTTTTGAGCAATGGAAAATTTGCCCACATTTTCTTGGTGTTAGACCATGCATGACTCCACTTCAGAACTGCTGAATCCCTCCAAAGATAGCCTAGACTTACATTAGCTAACAACCTAAAGCAATCATAAAATATTTCTTGGAATATCCTGGAGAGGAAAAGTGCTTTCAGATTAGTGGTGCTAATGTATCTGTTTTACTAAAAACTGTAATACCTTTCTTCCACAAGACTTGGATTTAGCTCTGTTTCTCCTAAATTGATACACGAGAATATACATGCTGCCAATAACCCAAATACAGTTATAACTTGTTATTAAATATTTGATGTCAAAAAGCAGCATAATTTACATCAAAAGTAACACCAAATTAAGTGATGATGAAAATTAGAGGGGTGATAAAACATCCCTTTATCAATACTGGAAGCTGGCTAATGTTCTGTTTTCAAGGAGGTCAAGGAGAACCCCAGAAGCTACAGGCCTGTCAGTCTCACTTCAGTGCCTGGTAAAATCATGGAAGAGATTATTCTGAGAGGTATCAAAAAACACCTGAAGGACAACCAAGTCATTGGTCACACCCACAACTTCATGCGGGGAAAGTTCTGCTTGTTGAATTTCCTTCTACAACAAGGTAACCCACCCAGCTGATCAAGGAAAGCCAGCAACTGTAATAATTTTGGACTTCAGCAAGGCTTTTGATACTGTCTCTTATAGTGCCTTAATGAACAAAATGTCCAGCCCACATCTGGATAAGCACATCATGTGATGGATGAAGAGCTGGCCCATGGGTCAGGCACAAAGTGTTACAGTGAATGGGGTGACATCAGACTGGTGACCTGTCACTAGTGGGGTTCTGCAGGGCCCCATCCTCAGCTCTGTGTTCTTTAGTGTCTTCATAAATGACATAGAGGCAGGACTTTAAGGAATACTAAGTTTGCTGACAACACCAAATTAGAAGGAGCTGTCAACGCACTTGAGAGCAGAGAGGCCCAGCAGTGAGACCATGAAAAATTAAAGAAATGGACAATCCCCAGTTGTATGAAGTTTAACAAAAGCAAGTGCCAGATTCTGCATCTAGGACAGGGCAACCCTGATTGTGTGTACAGACTGGGGAATGAGATGCTGGAGAGCAGAGCTGTGGAAAGGGACCAGGGCATCCTGATTGATGGCAAGTTGAATCTGCCAGCAGTGCCCTGGCAGCCAGGAGGGCCCAGCATGTCCTGGGGTGCATCAGGCACAGCATGGACAGCTGGGCAAGGGAGGGGATTGCCCCACTCTGCTCTGCTCTGCTCTCTGCTCTGGGGCAACCTCGCCTCCAGTGCTGGGGACTGGTTTGGGCATCACAATATAAAAACAACATAAAACTATTAGGGAATGTCCAATGGAGGGCAATGAGGATGGTGATGGGCCTTGAGGTGAAGTCATATGAGGAGTAGCTGAGGTCACTTGGTCTGTTCAGCCTGGACAAGAGTGAGGGGAGACCTCATTGCAGTTACAGCTTTCTCATGTGGGGAAGTGGAGGGGCAGACACTGATCTCTTTGCTCTTTTGACCAGGGACAGGACCCAAGGGAATGGCCTGAAATTGTGTCAGGGGAGGTTTAGGTTGGATATTAGAACCCATGCAGTGCAGAGGGTGACTGGGCACTGGAACAGGCTCCCCAGGGAAGTGGTCACAGCCCCAAGCTAGACAGTTCACAAAGTGTTTGGCCAATGCTGTCTGGCACATGGTGTGACTCTTGGGATGGTCATGTGCAGGGCCAAGAATTGATGTCGGTGATCCCAATGTGTCCCTCCCAACTCCGTGTATTATGTTTGTATGATTTTAATACTGTGGAAATAGTATTACCTTCAAAATTTTGAACACCATTTTTAACTATTCTTTTGAATTTGTTTTTCAAGTTAAAAATGAGATATAATGCTTTGAGAGGCATAAAATTTATTATTTCTCAAACTAATCTAGTCACTCAGTAGATGAATCTAATCCTGAAGCATATTTTAGCATGTTGAAAAGGACCATACCTCTGGACAGAAAAAATTTATTTTAGCAAGGATTGGAGAATAAGGTTTATAAGTTATAAGGAAGAGGAATTGTGTTTTGGGGCAATGCGGTTTTGTAATTCAGTCTTTAAGAATAATAAAGCTGGTGCCTAGTTATAATGCAATATAAACTCTATTATTCTCGGTACTATATAAACACGTTAAAACCACTTTTCTTGCAAAAGTATTTATTATTGCACCATTGCTGTGGCTGAATTCCAGTGTATTTAAACAATATAGACTGTATGGTCAGGCTTACTATGTTCAAAATGCTTCCCCACCTCCTTTCAGAGCTTTCTGGTCTGTTCCTATGTTAAACAGTCATCCTCCTTCATTTCAAGGAAGACTGCAAACTGTATTTAAAAACACTGTGAGCCACTGAGCAGTGAATCAGTATAACTGGGTCATCTCAGAAAGTATAATTCTTTAAAATATCAGTGCTAAAGTCTTTCCTGTATAAGGCAGTAATGTCCAGCCACTGCTGGGTTGGTTTGCCTTCTGGTGTCCTGCTAAAACTGTATAGCCCTCAGTCTTATGGGTAGGTCACATGAAATTATTTTGGTGTGGGATGACAAGAAAACCAAACGATTCTCTTCTCCCATGCTCCCTCCCTGCCTCCCTTTCTGCCTCCCTCCGTCTTTCCCTTCCAATGTTCTGGATAACCTTGATAGTCTACCATTGCAAATACAGCACAGATTTTAATAATATCCCTGTATCATATTAAATGGAAGTTCCAAATGCAATATGAATACTTGACCGCACTACGTAAGTGCCTCAGTCCTTTTGAAGAGGCGGTATCTAATATCTGCAGTGTCAATAAATGTGATGCTGCCTTTAATCAAGATCTTTCAGATTCTTTCAGATGCTTATGGCGCTCACACTGTCACAAGCTTTCTTTTACTCTTTCAAGAGATTTCTGAAGGTCGTTTAAGAACTATAAAAAACTGAGCATCTTCACTATAGTCTGATTCATATTATAGAATCTGGTTTCTTTGTAGTAAGAAAAGTATTTGTCCTTTCAGCACAATATTAATACTTTAGTAAAATTTAGTACTACTTTTCTTTCAAAGTAGTAGTTTTTGCCATCATTGGAACTGAATTCATACTTCTTAAGCTACAGTAATAATTCAAGTTCAGAGCAGGTATTGTCATTGAAATGAAGGAGTCTCTCTCATCCATTCACCTCCTATTGCTGCCTTCTTACAGGCAATAGGAGGTGTCAGTAGGGCCTTTACAGTAGCTTCTCTATAGGGAAAATGATGGAATCCAAGCACTATCCTCACCGGATAGAAATGTAGTTTACATTTATCACAGAGCACATACTAGGGTTTCACACTCGTGGTGTGAAGTATCTACAAGGAGAGCAGTCCAATAATTGCTGCAAAACCTGAGTTTGCTTAGAAAATTACTTGGCTGTCTTGCAAAACGATGTATCTTCCTAATGAAAATTCATGAAAAACAAAATAGAAAATGAAAAGAAGCCCTTTAATTTAAATGAGTATATTAAGAAAAAAGTATACAGGATTTAAGTTACATAACATGGGTTCATAGCAAATGGTGCCTGTTCAGCTCTCCGTCAAGATATGTCACTTTTGTGGGGATTATAATGCAGAGAGAGCAAGAGCATCTAGGCAAAAGGAGAGTTGTTTTCTGTGGATGAATGAGTCTAAGAGTAAAGCAGAAACACATTTTGAAAAAGAAGCTGAAAGTGTAGAGTGTGGGCTTTGCAGAATAATTCAGGACACTTGTGTTTGAATTAACTCTGTGAGACAGTGGCTGGAGGGGACTTTTGAATGAGAGCAGAGCAGGAGTGTTGGTTGAATGCAGTGGCAGAATCAATGGGAAATCCAAAATATGTCCTATCCTTGAAATTGTAAATTATTTGATAGCATTTCCTTATGAACATATTTTGAAGCATGTTTTTTCTAGACTATGGCTTTAGCTAAACTATGATTTCACAACATTTTTTCACCAAAGCTATCTGAGCTATTGTTGATGTGAAAAAAGTCAAGATATGTGTTACACTCAGCTCTCCCTTCTTTTTTCATGAGACCCTGTATTCTGTCATGGATGACAATTCAGATGGTGTGACAAGGTTTTTATCTAGGCAGCCTAGGTTGGCATTTTCTCCTTCCCTTTGTACTTTTCAAGAGCTTACAAATTTCTTTATTGTTTGTCAATATTTTATAGTTCTGAATTGAAATGGCTAATCTCCAATAATTTGGCCTCTCCTAATCTGCCCAGATCTCAAGATCTCCCACATGTTTTTCACTTTTCTCCTTTTTTTTTTTTTAGGAATATCACCCATATTCTATTCATTTTGTTCAACCAGACTACTAACAACGTTGAAGTTGCTCCGGGACATGTCCTTCAGGATTTGCTTGCAGTGTAAATGTAATACAAGGCACTTATATTTGCTTTTAAGTGTATTACATAATTCAGGACAAATATTTGAGTCCCACTTGATTTAAACCATCTAATTTTTCTCAGCATCCTTTAAATTATTCCTTTTATGAATTCTCATTTGAGAATCTATCCCATGATTGCAGATTTTGCCACAGCTTATTTATGTCCCCAAAATTTGACTGAGGTGAATTTCAGATCAAATTAGCTATTCAGAAGAGGTAATTTGTCGGGTTTCTTTTTCAGTTTCTATGTACCAATGGCAGAGTTTGGCTCAGAACAACCTAAGTGCCAACATGGGAAATAGCTGCTGTCACCATTTTATTACAGGACACGAAATGACTGCCCTCAAGTGGCAAAGCTGGAGTAATACCACTTGTGGTAGGTTTGCATCTATTTGCTCCAAACAAATTTTTATTAGTAGTGAGGATCAGAGGACTTAAATTATAGCATTAATCAGGGTCTGACAGCTTAAGCTTCTGTTTCAAAGATTGCCAAAGGGGCGTGTGGTTCTGAAGGGGCAGGTTCTCTGTAAAAGCTGCTGTGTCACATGCAGGCAGGCCTTCTCTTAAGAGTTTTTCTATGCTATTTAGTTTCCTTTTATATAATTCATTAAGGCCTTTTAAAACTAATAATGAATAAAACTATTAAGAACTGTAACAAAACGTCTATGATCTTCTAAAAATGTAAATACTGTTTGTCACTCGAAATTTAGAGCAAGGGTACATTAAAATTTTATAATCTTTTAAATCAGATTTTTTCCCCCTAAAATGTAGAAAGTAAAGGCTTTATGCTGTTAAAAAGAAAATAATCTTCTAACAGTAGCAGCACTTCAGCCCCAGTCTCATAACGATAGCACTTTGTCCAGGTAAATTTGAAGCACTGAAAAGCAAGTGAACAAAAAGCCATGGAGAAACTTTTAAAGTGTATTCCTCTACAACTTCTTCATCCCTTCATTTTAGACCTTCTGTGACCCACCATTAAGCCATGATCCACATTTCATAGCAAAGAGAACAGAAAATTCTGGCAGGGCACATTGGGAATCGGGGCTGCTGAGGAGTCAGGAGAGCAGCACTTGTGGCAGTGATACAGGGTGTCCTTATGAGGCAAGGTACAAATAGTGCATCCTGATGGACAACTTCACTTTTAGTTGCCTTTCTCCTTGTAATTCGGAATGAGGTGTTTTGTTTCTCTGTCTGTGGGAGTGAGGTTGGGAGGTAAAGTCAGTTTTTATTGTCAGGACTTGTTTAGGATGAGGACTATGCGCTACTAAATATTCTTTATTTAGAGAAACTGTGCATCTGGGGTTACATTAGGAATGCATGGTCAAAGTGCTTTAGCCATACCATTGGACAATTTTCTCTAGTGCAAACGTCTGAGCAACATTTTGACTAAATATATAATGCATGAAATATGCATTTATTTTCTGTCTATTCAAATGTCAGGTTACAAGTGAAAATAATGTTTTAAGCAATTGAAGTTTTCCTTGTAATTCTGCAACCTAAGCAGGCAAATACTGTTCATTTAATGAATCTGCTATACTGTAATATTTTTCTTGGGCAGAAGAAAATTTTGGGGAACAAACAGTTTTGTACTGAAGTTTCTTTTTCTGTCTCCTTTTCCAACAAGTGTTTTTTATCCACTGGATCTTCAGTCATGTCTTGTCAATCCTGGCACTTTCTAGAGGCCTAAACTGCCTGAAGTTATGTTGCGTGAGATGATGGAAGGGCATTTCCCATGGGGAGGTGAAGGGTGACTCTGTTTGCCTGTAATATCCTGAACATAACTCTATGAGTTAGAAAATCTCGCACAGAGATTTGACTGCATACTGTCTATCCATAATCTGTCTGAGAAAGCTTTTTTAACTGATTTGAAGCCTGCTTCAAAGTAAATTAAAATCATAGAGGGAAGAGATTTAAAACATAAAGTAACTGATATGTGGTTAATTACCTCCAGTATTTTCCTAGTTAATCAAAGGCAATACTTGGATATTCAGACCCTGAAAGACCATGCCAGATTCATATGAAATTAGAAAGAAGCTGGAAAATTCAAAGGGCAGTCTTCCCAAATTGATGGAAATTGACTTAGGATCACCTTATACTTTTGTATTCAGGAAAATTGATCGACAACTAAGTTTAAATTTTGAATATAATATTTCTGCTTCTTATATAAGTCTACTTGAATGCTAAGGGTGTAGTTCTAAACTGGTGTGAAGGACAAAAGGTGGAAGTCATAATGGTTATAGACATCTAAAAATTACTGAAACATCCCTTCATAATAAGTAACATTAATATTAATCATGTCAGTAACTAATGCTAATAGCTGTATATTGACTTGGACTGTAAACCTTTGTATTTTTTTCTGGATGCTGGAAAAAGTCTTCTTACTTCTCATTTCTACACTTTGAAAATCATAAAATATTTGATTTATGACTTGGTTTGAAGTCAGAGCTAAGTGCTGTCCATTTGGGATGATGCTAAGGATAGTTTTGGGAGAGAAATATCATGTTTCAGAATGAGACAGAAAAAACACATTTATCCCTTTTGAACTGAAGGGAAAAAATAAAGGGGTGTTTATGTCTTCAGCGTCTTAGAATGATTGAAGTACCTTTGGCTGAGATGAATTCATTTGCAGCTGGAACAGTTCAGCACAATGATAAAAACAGCTTTTCATAGTGATAATTATTGCTTCAATTTTTTTGAGTGTTCATGCATTTGTCCATGTATCATTATAAAAAATGTAATACTGTAATGGTAAAGTGCTGGCTGTGTAGACTTGACCACATGGGCTGTAAAAATCAGAATGATCTCGCCTTAGAAGTAATGATTCCCAAAAAGCCTGTCTTCTACTGAGTCAAATCTTAAAAAGGAACACAAAGTCAAAATAGTGTTCTAAATCTAACTGGCTTTCTGTAAATTGTCTAGAGACAATCAATATGCATGAAATTTGATATATGTGGAAAATTATATCTTTGTAAAGAAGTAAGAGATGCATTTAAGTATCTGTATCATTTTCTCACAATACTCTGTTCAAAAACACACTGGGCCAAATGCATTTGCCTTTCTCTCATGAGAATTTCAATTACATTCCATGAAACTAAGTGCAAAAATAAACTGAACAATCTGGGGTCTAATATATCTTTCTACAGGCATCAAAATGAAAACAGAAAAGCTTTTTAGCCTTTTATTTTACTTGCATTTCCTGACTTTGAATGTTTTCATTTCTGAATGTTCGTGCTGAATTAATTACAGCCTATTTCATGATATGTCCTTGGAAGGAAAGACTATAAAACGTTAATAAGCTTCTAACATACCAGAGCAGGAGCCTCTATACACATCACAGTGCTAGCATCAGTATGCCACATCTATTTCTGTCTTCTGCATGAGAAAAAGTACCCTTCACTGACAAATGAAGACCATAGTGGTAATATATATGATATATTTTCCTGATCTTCTTTTCCAAATTCTGACAACCTTATTTTCTTCAAGTCAGGAAAGCTGTCAAGATCAATATGTTATAAAAAAACATCTCAATGGGAAGTAAACTATGGCTACCTGTGTATTATTCAAGAATTCCGGTAATGTGATGTATTAAAATGAGGCAGTAATCTTAAGTAAGGGTACTTTTCTGAGGTAATGAAGAAATGAATGAGTGAAGAGTGAAGAAATATTCAAATAAACTGGGGAAAAAATAGTATTTAGCAAAAGCTATGGAAGAATTCCAAAGGAGTGGATACGTACACATGAATTCCATACAACTATTTTTTTCTGACAAATAATTTTGGTTTTCTCTAGTTCTGAGGATAAGATTTGGCTTTTCTTTCATTAGAATATCTAGGTATTTCTTTTCACAGTGCTGTGGTGTATTTGCTAATCTTATTATGACATGGGGTTCAGAACTAGAAGTTAAAGAGATCCAACTAGATCTTTTGAGACATTTTTATAAATGAAAAGCCCATTTTTGAGTCCTGTCTTTAGTTGTGTAGTTAAAAAACAGAACCTTTCCCTGGATCAGGTTGCTTAGAGCTCCATCCAACCTGACTTGGAATACTCATCAGAATGAGGCATCCACAACTTCTCTGAGCAACCTGTTCAGTGCCTCACTACCCTCACACTAAAGAATTTCGCCCTAATTTCTAAACCTATTCTCAGTTTAAAGCCATTCCCTCTCTTCCTGTAGCTACATGCCCTTGTAAAAAGTCTCTCTCCATCTTTCTTGTGGGCTGCCTTAAGATACTGGAAGGCTGCAAGTAGGTTATCCTGAAGCCTTCTCTTTTCTAGGCTTTCAGGCTTTGGTCTCAGCCTTTCCTCATGGGAAGGGTCCCTCTCATCACCTTGGTGTCTCTCATCTGCACTTGCTACAACAGGTCCATGTCCTTCCTGTGCTGGGACCCCAGATCTGGATGCAGTGGTCTAGGTGAGGTCTCACCAGAGCAGAGCAGAGGGGCAGAATTTTCTCCCTGGCCCTGCTTTAGGTGCAGCTCAGGTCACATTTGGCTTTCTAGGCTATGAGTGCACATTGCTGGGTCATGTGCAGCTCATCCAGCAGCGCCCTCAAATCCTTGTCAGCAGGGCAGCTCTTAATTTGTTTATCAAACAGCCTTTGTTGATACCAGGAGTTGCCCCAGCCCAGGCGAATGAAGGCGAAAACATGAGGCAGCAGAGAATGAGGAAAGCGGGTTCCCATCTGTGTGAGCAGAAGCTGGCAAATTTGAAGATACTCACTCTTGTTTTCAAAGCAGAACTTCCCAACAGACACCTTGTGTGTGGGTACATGTATGTGAATATGCTGGATTTCAGTTACAAAACATTGCATGAAAAACAAAATTAATAAAATGACCAACTTATTAGAATACAATTTAAAATGCTACCCTTCCCTATAAAGAAAACCTTATGTGTTTCCCACTACAACCTCTCAAATTAGTGTGTGCTTTAGCTTATTAAATTTAATGGATACATTCCAATGATGTTAAAATGAAAGATTCTCTTTTTGTTACTTTATTACTAAGAAATACAAAAATTTAGAAGATTAAAAGTTATTAAGAAGTTTTGTATCTTTTTCTTTTGCTGGTCCTTTAGCAGTGTGGGAAATGAAGACAGTCCAAAAGAAAGAGGTTTCTATTGAGAATAATTTTCCAGACTTTCTACCATTCTATCATAGATGCCAAAGTTACTTTAACAATGCAGAATAGGTATTAGACATCTGTGATGGGATTCATAACAACCGCTGCCCCTGAACAAAGGATCAACTAGGGCAGTCAGTCAGGAATTTGCAGCGCTGCACGAGTGTCTCCCTGAGCTAGCGGCTGGGCTAGGATTCACACATTTGGCTTAAGTCTCCTCCAGCTTTCTTATTCAGAAAGGAACAGCAGCTGAAGGTCTCTTTCTCTTTATGACAGCTTAAGAAATGAAATTCAATTTCTTTTTTATTAGGGGACACCTAAATAATTTGCATTAGAGGTGTGAGACCTACAACATGTAATAAATCTCTTATATTCAATTTTCTCTCTATATATGCCCATTATTCCTAGTTATACTTTTTTTTTTTTTTTTTTTTTTTTTTATTTTTTCAGAA
>VWYI01034154.1:0-14786 GCA_013399455.1 Anthoscopus minutus
TGGATGGATGGATGGATGGATGGATGCTTGCATGCATACGTGCATGCATGGTGATGCATGCCGGCACTCATTTTTGAATGACTGATGGATGGATATGTGGAGGGAAGGATGGATGGATGGATGGATGGATGGATGGATGGATGGATGGATGGATGGGTGGGATGATGGATTGATCGTTGAATTGAAGGTGGATGATGAATGGAGGGATGGGTGGATGGAGGCATGTAGAGATGCATGGGCGATTGATGAATGGATTATGGATGGATGGATATTAGTTGGATGAATGGACGGATGTATTCTCGGATAGTTTGATGGATGGATGGATCATAGGTGAATCATGGATGGACTAATCAATGGATGGATGAATTGATTGACGGGTGGTTGGATGGATTATGCATGGATGATGCATAATGGATGAATGGAGTGATGGAGGCTGGATGAATGGATAGGTGATTAGTTGAATGATGGATTGATTGTGGATGGATTGATGGATGGGTGGATCGATGATGGATTGATAATGGGTGTGTGGATGGATGGTGGATTGATGGATGGATCATGGTTGGATGGATGGATGGATGGTTGGATGGTGGATTCTTGCATGATGGATGGATGGTTGCATGTATGGATGAGGGATTGATGGATGGATGGATGCATGCATGGATGGAGGTATGGATGATGGATAAGTGGATGGATAGTTGGGTGATGGATCAATGGATGATGGATGCATGGATGTTAGATGGATGGATGGATGGATGGACGGATGGACGGACAGATGGATAGACGGACGGATAGATGGATGCATGGATGGATCGATGGATTGGTGGATGGGTGGATGGGTGGATGGTAGATGCATGGAATGGTGGATAGACGATGGATGGATGGGTGGATGGATCTATGGATGCATGGATGATGGATGGATGGATACATGGATGGATGGAAGGATGGATGGATGGATGGGCGTTGGATGAATGGATGATGGCGGGATGCTGGATGGGTGGATGATTGATGGATGCATGGTGTACGTTGAATGGATTGATGGATGCATGCATTCATAGATGATGCATGCATGGATGTATGGATGAGGGATGATGGATTGATGGATTGATGGATGGATGATGGATGGATAAATGCATACATAGAGGTATGAATGGATGGGTGTATGGATGGACGGATAGAGCGCCAAAGACCACAGGAATTTTAAAGGTGTGTGTTCCAGCATGTCGGGTGTCTTCCTATCTCTTTTTAAGTGCTGACCAAACCCAACAGCACTCCACACTCCCTGATCTCCTCCTGTCTCCCCAGGCAGGTGGATCACCCCATGCATTTGGTGTGACTGAGCTCACTGCTTGGTTATGACACCCCCGTGCCGTGGTGGGCACTGAGGTGTGATAAGTGAGCACTGTAGCCCTGCAGCAGGCTCTGCATACGACCAGCCACCTTTGAAACTTAAAGCTGAAAGCTGGGTGAAAGGGATCTGCTCAACAGGTGTGCCTGGAGCCTGGCACAGGGACTTGGGCTGGAGCCAGTGCCACTGTGTGCTGTGCAGGTTTGCCAGCTGGCTAGAGTTACAGCAGGGTGGAGGGAATGTCTCTTCATCTTCAGCAGCTCCTTCATTGCTAGAAAATTCTCCCTGTGTTTCAGAGTCATCTACTGTCCAGGGGCCACAGGGCCCTATTTTCCTCTTGCTTTTCTTTTTTTTCCACCAGGAACCAAAGATGCCCTTGCCCAGGGTTTCTCCTCTGCAGTTCCAGTTTGGACCAGAGAACACATGGCAGCAAGAAGCAACAGCCCTAAGATTTGGCTGGCTCAGGGCAGCCATCAAAATCTTTCCTATATGACCTTGACTAGTAACAATGGGCAGATCAGCATCAGTTGTTGAGATAGCCTCAGATTAGGGATTTATGCAGCAGCCTTATCCCTCCTGCACACTAGCAGGACTGCCAGAACTACCTCATCCCAGCAAGGAAATTACTCCAATTTCTAGACTGTCATTTCAGAGCTGCCAAGTCAACCTTCTCACCACATAACTAACAGACAACGATTGGAAGGGATCTAAACACATTAGGCTTGATGGGTTGGGACAGTTTTAGATAGCAAGCTGAGTAAGAGCTTTCTGAGCCAAGGCAGTATCCTCTGCGTCCTCATGACTTCAGCCACATGTCAGCCAGCCCTCACATGTGAATATGCCTGACTGTCAGCCAGAAAGCTTCCTGATGACCCCCTGACTCCCTGCACTGGGAGTTTTGGGTGTACAGGACCACGTGGCAAAAGAACGGAGAACCTTTCTTTGATCAGTTTTCAAATGCCCTATTAACATTTTTTATTATTTTTTAATAAAGGTTTGACTCTGTGTGCCTGAGATGAGCAGGAGTTTTGCTTCTCGTCTTAATGGGATTTTTGGAAGAGCAATTTGTAATTCACGTGCCTCTTCACCAACAAGTTCAGCAGGAATGTTTTTACCATGTGTGGGCACTACATGGGCCAAATATAAAAAGAAGCTAGAAAAACTTGGGCTTCCTATAAAAGTGGTTCAGGTGCCTCCAGAAAGAGGTCGTGAAATGGGAATCTTCAAGTACCCCAGACTGCACAAATCTAGGCAAGTGTGGCTGGCCACAGTGTGACGCATTCAGTCCACTGAAAATATTTGCAACACCAGAGAAATTTTCACTTCAGCTCTGTGAGCTCTTACTCTTGCTACTTGATTAACCTCAGAGAATGACGAAGTGTAGCAGAATCCATCCAAGAGTTGATCATATCAAATTCAGATCAGAAAGAGTTTTTCATCACCTGAAAACAAAAACTAACAGAGCCAAAACAGTGGTTTATACAGGTGAGTGTTTCTAAACCAGCCTCATTCCTTAATTCTTCGAAACAGCAAGCATGCAATCAGGTCAGGGAGAATTGCTAACCTGAAACAATAATTATGATTTGCCTTTTGTGATTTAGCAATTAATTAGCATATGACTAGTGAACATTAGGCTTACACAAGATTGCAAATCTGTAGTCCCAACCCCAGCTGGAGGCTCTGTTAGACTATACTGCTAACATAAGTCTTAATAAGTGAGTTGGTAATCTCTGTTATGGGTTTCTTTCCTGTTCAGAGGGTAAGAAACATCCCATTCCTCTAGGTTTGAACCAGGATTAATTGATTGGTCTCATATGAACCTGAAAGCCATTAAGAGCATGAAGGATGAAAAGCAATTCAAACTGCTTTATTGCCATTTTCTAGTAAAGTACCAGTTTAGACTCTGGACCTACTGTGAAGCAGCAGGTTTCCAGATATTGACTGTGCTGGCATGTGCTTCTGGAAAAGAGGAAATGGCTGATTCCTAAAAGCAGAAACATCTGCTCAACTCATGAACACACTTTCTGTCTGAGGCCAAACAGCAGGACTGATAAAGAAGTCCCTGTGCTGCCAGCCACATCAGCCAGAATCACAGCAAAACAGTGGTGAACTGTGAACCATGCCGATCCTCCTTCATCTCCAACCTAAAATATTTGTTTTATGTGGCTCACCATAGCCCTTACCTTGTTGGCTTTCACAAATAAGGCACAGAGAGTCTTTTTTCCCCCCAGGTATGGGTGGAGGAGCAGAGTTGTTTGCTCAGGAGAGTCATCAAGGAGTCCAGAGAGGCTGAACTTCCCAGTCTGGGTACTGCACTAGGAGAATCCACATTTTTGATTCTGGTTGTTCTCATACACCAATTTCTTGGGCAGTTTGATGCATTTGTTTGCCCATTTAAATCAGGGCACCTACCAGAGTGTTCTTGAGAAGGTAATGAACAAGTATAAGAGAATTTGGCCCTGTGAATACAATACTGATGTTAGGAGCCCATCTAACATCTTTGTCTGCCCTGAGTACAGTTTATTTGACAGATATCCAAAAGTAAGTAAGGGGCAGTGACCATTCCAATACTTTTCTTGAAGCAGCAGATCTGCAACATCCAAACATAAATATCACTACACTTTTGATAGTTTAGTACCACTGGCAAGTGAATATTATTGAGGAACCTGACTACCAAAGGGATATTGGTCTGATGTTTTTAGAAGGAAAAGATCTTTTCTCCTTTTATCCTGAATTAGAAGGGTGGACTTTTTCATTTGCATCAGGAGAACAACATTCTTAAAATCAGAATGACAGTGAAGGGGCCAGACAGTAAAATTCAACCTTGCATCAATGAACAGTGTGTGTACACTTATATCCTGCAAAATAAGCAGAGCATGAGTTGAATTTCTCCCACTGAACTCATCAGATATTGGCCATAAGCATTTCCTAATGGAATTAGGAATTCCATAAGCATTCCTTGTGGAATGAGGGTCACAGAGAGAAGGAGAGTGCACAGCCAACCTGTGGGCCACATTTTCCAGCTCCTACTACACCTTCCTTACAAATTGCTTACTCCTGTTGCCTGCTTCACAGCATCATCAGGACATTTCCTGCCTCAAAACGGATGCTGCAGCCTTTGATCCTGCCTGAATCCCACAAATGAGAACCTACAGCAAGGGGCTGCTTCTTCTTCTGCTCCCAGCCCTCACAAAACCATGTTTCCACCTGCACTTCAGCAATTCACTCAAGCATGTGCTTAACATTAAGGTCATGCAGGACTTAGGCTTGTGATATTTTAAGCATGCATTTAAATGCTATGTGGAACTGGGAACTTGATGAGGATGGCTGTTGGATCAACCTGCTATTACCTCTGCTGAGCTGATCATAACTCAGCTTTTCATAGTTGTTTTACCCCAAAAGTCATAGTTTACTTCACTGTGGCTTGTAACGGAAATTTAAACGGTCTTGGTTTTTTGTTTTTGTTTTGTTGAGGTTTTTTTTCCTTTTTTACTGTAACACTATGTAAATGACATAATTTTTTCTAGCCCTGTAAGTATTTGATGTGAGAAGAAAGATGTTCCACACCCCACAGATTCTCCCCAACCCATTCTGTATCACCTTCTGTACACCAAGGAGGCATGTGAAATATAAATGTACCTTGGGTGCTTTTAAAGTTCTAGGAAGGATATAAAATCAGTTTCTGTAAAAAATTCAAGTTTCTGCAAACCAAGTTTAAGAGAAAAGAGGTGGGTGTTGTGTTTGTGTGTACAGTAGAACAAAGAAGAATGGTTAATGACCCACGCCACAGACTTGTCCTCTTTTGACCACTGAAAAGTGTGGTGGCATAAATAATCAGGCAGATTTCCTTTACTTTCTCGTCTGAAGGAACATTGTTTCCTTTCTGGAAGCTCAGACAGGAGCTCTGAATCCACCTGACTGATTGAGAAGCAGAAGGATATCTTTAATTTTTGTTTTTCAGGTTCATATCTGTGGATTCTATCTGCTTTCCCAAAGGAAAAAAAAAATAAAAAGAAAGAAAACAAAAGCAAAACCAAACCAAGGCCGTGGGATCATCTGCATCACTGCTGTAAACAGATTAGCCCCATGTAATGTGAAAACTCCTTATCACACAGCTGGGATTTAACCTGTGAGGACTCACCCTGTGCTGGGTGGCCCTGAATGTCCATTTCACCCTGAAGTTCCAAAAGCAGAATATTTCAGCTGTGCTTTTTTCAATTTACCTATCGCCCATATTATGAACAGAGACAGTTGATCTTCCTTCTGATTTTTAATCCTTCCCCCTTTCTGTCCAGAAGGACTGCTTAACCTAAAACCTTAATCCTTAAGCTTGGAAAGTCTGTAGTCACTTGCCTTCATAACGATGTTAGCTTTATCACTGCATCATCAGAAGTACTATTTTTTTCCTTTTTTTCAACAGAAAAGTCAATGTGCTAAGCCTCTCCTCCAGCACTGCAGTCTTCTGATATTTCACCCTCTGGTGTCCTCACCCAGCCTCATAGCTGGGGCACTTTTTAAATTTAGGTTTTATTTTATCATCCCCAGAAAGCCAGGAAATCTTGGCTAACGGAGAACCAAAGGGTTCCTAAAAATTTCATCTCTTACCCTGTTCACCTTGATCAGACAATTAGAAACAGGAGTGAAAGCCCAGCGTTGTGAAGTCGAGGAAAGCTCTGCCATCCACACCAAAAGGCCAGAATTTTACTTGGGATGTTTTGTTTGGTTGCTGGGTGCTCTTAGCTTTGGCTCTGCTCTCCTTGGGCTTTACAGCAGCTTCAGCCCTTTCTTTCCAGCGAGAAACCACTCGTATAATTGAGCGTATGATATTTCCTTTTTCTTTCCCTGAGAGTGGCTAATAACCTCACCCTTTATTAGAGATGGGAAAAAGCATATAAGAAGGAGATGCTGAAAACCAAAATTCATTATTTCTGCCACTCATGGAGGACTTTTTCTTCATTAAGTGGGTTATCTTGAGGGCATAAGGGAGCTTTAAATCCTTTTTCTCTGGTTCAGGCTTCTGTTCTCATACACTTTTACCACTCCATCCAAGCATTTCTCCCCTTACAGCCTTGGCACTTCATTTTTTTGTTTCTTCTACTACCTCTCCACAGGATTTGTTCTTTTAAAGACATACAGAACTTCTCCATGATGCATGAGATGCCTCTGTTAATACAAGATATGCAAAATATATGCATTTTCATATTTTCACGCCCCACTATCAAATTGGGTAATAGGAGATTAAATAAAGCATGTGAATAGTCTTGCTTAGCTCTCTGGTATTCATGAATGAAAAGCTGAAACCTCTTTTTTTCTCCGAATATTTACATTTCAGGTCTTAAATGTATTTATAGTATAGCTATTCATAATTTTTAAAAAATTTTAACTCATGAAAAAAACAATGAGACAATATATTCCACTTTTTTTTTTACTCTTTTGGAAAAGGCTAACTTTTCATGAAAAATAGAGGAAGTTTGTAATATAGCAAAGATTGACAAGTTTAGACTTCAGTAGTTACTTCATGTGAATAGCTTAATCTTACAGAATTTCCTATTTTTTTAATTAAAAAGTCATGAATGAAAATGACAATCATAAAGTCATCAAAAACTGAAGGACCTATAAAAAGTCCATTGCATGTCTTTTGTGAGAAAAGCAAAGCAGTTAAGCCTTCAGTCCCTAACATCCAGAGTTCCATGTTTAATCTATAGGGAAGACATGCAAATACAGCCTTCATCGCATGGAATTTCCTGGAATTACAAATTCTTGTATATTTCTGGCATGAGTGCGTGCACACCTCTTGAATCCTGCAGGGGAAAGTCAGCCCAGTTCCACTGAAAACACTATTACCTACTGGACAAGGATTTTGGGGACAAAAATGGAGATCTGTGTTCTCCACAGCATAGCCAGTGTGCCCACAACCAGCACAGGTGGCTTGTGTTTCCATTAGATTCCTCCTTTGAAAGGCTTGTTAGCTGACTGTTAAGATGAAAATAAAATAAAATAAAATGAAATAAAATAAAATAAAATAAAATAAAATAAAATAAAATAAAATAATAAANTCAGAGAGCCTGCGTAACTTCTGTGGAAAATCAAGGTCTACTCTGGCTTACTTTAACATAAACATCATTTTTTGCATGTCTGCTGTGCTCCTAATGCAGAAAGTGATGTTGTAGAGATGTTGTGGTGCCAGAACTCTCGGATTTAATCCATTCCCTTCTTCTTCACTAAAATTATTTATTTAACAGCATCAGGAAAAAGCAAGACTCCATCCTACTCGACTATTCACCAGGATTCTCAAGAAGAAGAAAAAGATGCAATTACCAGAGTTATGCAGAATTTGTCATGTTAGGTCAGACTGATCCCATCTCTGACAATGACCAACAGCAGATGCTTGAGGAAGGAATATGAGGTCAGAACAGCCACAGAGAGATCTTTTCCTGGTATATCCCTCCCCATTCTGGAAAAAAAATAAGTTAAGGCTCTACAAAACGGAGTATATTACTGCAGGCTGTGAGAATTTAGTTGTGTAATTGCCCCAGTGCTTAGGAGCTTCTAATCCAATCTCATACTCTGAACAGCAGCTGGCTCACAGGGCCAGCAACTCCTTAAAAAACAACCTGACATGCTGCACCCCAGAACAGGAACCCTTGGAAGTGGTGTCAGAGAGAAGCACCTAGTCCAGTCATCCACTTTTATCTCAATGCAGCTCAGATTTTCAGCTCTGGCCAGGTTTGGCTGCCACCACCTCCACAAACCCACCTCCAAAGCAGGTTTAATTGGGAATTAAATACAGCACACACCTAAACAGCAGAAGCAAAATCTATCAGGCTGCTCCCTGTGCAGTGGAAGCTCTAAACACAGAGGAATTTGAGGGCCTCTGGGGGAGCTAACACCGTGAGGATGACAGTGCTACTAATACTCAACCCTGCAAACTATTTGGCCAAAATAGAACAGCCAATCCCTTCATTTCTGTAGAACAATCCTCACTATATTGAGCTTGGATTGAGGTGCCTGAAGCTTGCCAAAACTTTGACTTTATCAAATGTTCTGCAGTAGCTCAGCCAAAATCAACTCACTTTGACTGGTTGAAGAAGCTTTCTGTTCTTTTCTACTTGGGGTTGGTATTATGTGCATCACTTGGGTCTCTGTGCATTTCCAATGTAGCTGAGCAAGCCAGCTGAGGTCTGTGGTGTTTCTGCGGCTCTCTCACCCTTTTCCATCAGGTTGTTTGGGCTCACAGGTATCCTGCTCACACAGTTCCATGCATGCATCACATACACTCTTGTTTGTGGCTGTGTTTTTGCATGAGACAGGGCAATTTCAAAGAAGCCCAGCTTCCCCTTTAAACAGTGGTGCAGTTTGCAATCATCCTTTTAGGGCCATTTCTCAGCATGGCCCCAAGCCCTGACAAGCTGCTCTGTTCTGTTCCACAAGTGCTGCCTGTGCAGGGTGGGGATCCACTGTGCTCTGCAGGCATAGAGGGCACTTGTTACCCTGGAAAACAAAGGGAAAGCTGATTGAGGCCCCATGGGATATTGTTCCCCTGCTTAAAATCCTTTCTGAACCAAAGGATTGATGGACTCTTCTATAAAAGGGCAAAGTGCAAGTACACCTAGAAGGAAACATGTATTTTTTTCTTCTCAATTTGTTTAGATGTGTAGCGGGAAGGGGCTAGTCCTTTGAAAAGGACCATCCAAAGATGCAAAAAAAAAAACCTCAAAAATAACTTAGCAAATGAGTGCAACAGGCAGCTCACAGCTCTGCTGCTTTGGCTTTGCTAGGTGAGCCCTGAAGCAGGGTTTTGGAGGAGGAGCAAGGGGAAGCATCCTTCCCCTGCCAGTAAAGTTAAGGCCACACTGAAAAACAGGTGCTTCTCCCTCTCCACTCTGCCCCTGTGCTTACAGTGAGAAAAAAGCCAGTGCCTGAGCTGAGGAAGAGGTGGCAGAGGCTGCTGGTGAGGACGAGGATGGTGGGACTATATCCAGAGGGAAGCACCACTCGGAGCCAGGAAGATTAAATGCCCTCAAGGTTTGAGTCAAGCCCTGTTGTAGTTGATGGGAAGGTTTCCATTAATTTGAGTGTAATTCATTAGAGAGTGGCAGCAATTGTTAATGTGGTAGTGAGTGTGCAGTTCCCCAGTTACAGGAATGAATCAGAAAGGTGCAAGCTCATCATGCATATGAAGTCCTTTTTAGATACCGATCACACTACAGGAAGCCTTTGATCTTCAAGGAAAACCTCACTTTGCCTTCAGCAACGAGGAATGCGCACACAAGGAGGCAGAAATGTCCTCCTCAAGCAATACTTGCTGTTGTTGCACCCCCTTCACCTCTGCAACAAAACAGGAATGAGAAAGTGACAGGGCTGGAAAACGTCTGAGTGGAAATAGGACGAGGCTGCAGCTCAGGACACTCTGCCATTTATGAAACGCAGCTTCCAGGCTGATCAAACCCGACTAGCATTCATTTTCCACACAAATTGTTTCCTATATTGGGCAATTCAATTTCCAGCACACCTCCTGCACCCAGCCCCACCAACTGCAGAAGGACAGGACCTGGGTATCAGGAACTCTCCAGGTGTCAGAGGCATTGGTGCAGAAATCAGTGCAGCTGCATCAGCAGCGTGGTTTGTGCCCCTCTTTGCCACAGGAGGTGAGGTGAGGTGCTTGTGGATGCCAGAGTCAGGGTAATTTGTGGTTATTCCTTTTCTTCTTCACTCAGCCAAACCCACCTGTGCCTTTAACTAAGCATTTCTGCACTTTTTTTCCCCCCTGTTAACTGCATATTTTCTTCAGGCAATTCTGGCACTGAAAGGTTCAGTTTGGCCTTTGTGCTGCTCCACCTTTATTATGGGTCTACTCAACCGTGGTCCTTCAAACTCTGGCATGTTAACCCTCCTGCTCCATTCTTCTCAATATTTTGCATGCACTGGTAATATAATGGTGTTGTTCTAATAACATGTGCCTGAGAAACTTTAGTTCAGTTGAATATTAGTCTTTAGCGTTTGCCGTTCCTACCCAATATTTTTAAAGACGCTTGCTTCACTTTTATGTTGAATATTGTTTGTATGACTGGAACACAAACACAAATTCTACAAAATTTGCCAAGATGAATGGATTACAACTCCTACTTAACTTTTTCTGCAAATCTCAGTGGCTGAGGTTATAATTTTCCCAAATTCCTACATTAGAGAATTGATCTGTTTAATCTAGGATGCTAAGAACTTCTACAGTGTGGTGATAAAAGTGTTGTGAAAACAATAAATTCCTTGTTTAGAAGTCTTCAAATTATTTCCATTGTATCCACAACAAAAATTTATAAAATATTAATATATTTCTGTACAACTATTCTTTCATTCAAGCCTCTGTTAGAGAAGACTATTTTTTAAAACCTCTCCAGCTATGAATAAGTTATTGGGATTTATACCATTTATATATTGCTAATTAATTATTTTTAAAACTGGATTAACTGGAATTTGTTTAGCTCTTACTGTTAGAAAAATGCATGGAAGCACAAAAATAATTATTAAAATTACTTTTGAGATACCAGTTTTCTTATTATACAGTTATACAGTTTTACCCAAATTCTACTGTTATGTCTTTGGTAATTTTTAATCAGAAAATGAGTCACTAAATATAGTGAAATAGTATAAGAGCTTTTTACTTTCTCTTCTGAATAGAACAAAAAGAAAATTCAAAATATCCAACCTCTCTTGAATTTAAAAGTTTGTTTTCCTGACAACTTTACTAAGTGGCCATTAAAAATAACACATGGATTAATGAAAAGAAACCTGAAACTAGAAGAGCCTGGATTAATTGGTGGCCTTTTGTGGTGTGTCTTTTAATACTTTAGAGTAGGTTTCTATTCCATTGCGTGGCTGAAGTGACCCAATACACCCATGTTTCTCAGGAAGATCTATTGAAAGCTACTGCATCCTGTTCTCTTATGTTTCAGAGAAAAGGAGAGAATAGGGAGTGATTTATGCTCCAAAGATCTCAGGAAAAAGAGTCAACAGAGGGAGGGAATGGGATTAATTTGGTATTTGTCCTCACCTGCAAGAGTATTTTTTAATAAACCAAAGAACATGATCAACAGCATTCACATTTCAAAACCTGAGCGCTTTACCTTTCACAAACACTTTTTTTGAGACAGGGAAAAGTTAGATGGCCCTCTCGACACACATTTCCTCATCTGCACAGCACTTGGTTCCAACACTTTGTTCCAGGTCACATCTTCGGTCTCCAAGGCCCTTCCCAACCCTGATTTCAACCTCGAGTGCCCTGTGGTGAAAAATGAGCTGAGAAGGGCTGGTCCAGCAGGATGAAAGGTGTGGCTGGAATTAGGGAGACATCCCTTCCTGGACCTAGAGGAGATAAATGTGTCCCTCTGGGGCCATGGGGACAGCCAGCCCTGCTGGAGAGCAGATCCTCCTGAAGGACTCACGGGAATGCTGCTCCTCAGCGTGGTCCCCAAGGGATGGGACAAGCGGGAGAGGACAGGCCTGGCTGACAGGTACTGTCAGCAGCAGGGATTTTAGGAGATTTTAGGTAAGCAGAAGGCCCTGACAAAACTTGGCAGAAGTGAGGCTGAAATTGTGAGGAAAACAGCCAGGACTGTGATCTTGATGTAGTGACTGATTTTTATGGTTTTTTTTTTTCCCCCCAGTAAAGGGATGAGCAGGAGTTACTGCACTCCCTACCTGAGAGCATTCAAGCAGTGGGATTCTTTTGTACTGTTGAATTTTACACAGCAAGAAGAAGAATTATGGCTATACAGTGAAAGTTTTGTGTCTCTTGCAATTTTCTTTTTATAGTGCATGCCCACAATGCTAAAAACTGCATACAAACTTGCTCTTGCTGGTCTGACTCGGAATCTAATTTAAAAAAAAAAATTTGAAATACTGTGTGAGACTTATTAAAACTGAAAACGAAAAAATGCAAAAAAACCCCATTCACCCTGTGGTGTGTACTTGCATTTAGGTGCCTTCATAAGATATATCTACCTGCATCACTGCAAATCTCTTAGGTGTTTTTGTGGGGGTTTTTTTAATATAATTTAATAATGTGTAAAATAACTTAAAACAAGAATAATGGGATGTAAAAAACCATGAAGGAAGGACTGCAGAAGAAAAACGTCATCTTTGCCTACAATTTTCACAGAGATAAGTTGATGAAAAAAATCAGTGTTTGATGGTTAAACTATGAAAGGATTGAATAGGAATTACGGAATTCCTTAATTTTGCAAGGCAACATTAGAGACAGTGGAGAGTATTGGTGCCTTTATATCACAGAATTCTCTAGGAGCAAGTACCTCTGTATCCATTTGTGAAAATCAACAATGAGGAAAAACAATAGACCTCCAAACCTGTGTTCTGGCCTCAAAATGCCACTCCTCAAGTTGTTAATGTTTGAACAAGGTTAGATATCCACGGACAGAAGAACTGAGGAGGATTTTGAGCTTGGCACAGTAGTAGCATCCTGGTGGCAGGATGTATGTGGCTTGGCTGAAACTCCTTGGCTGGTGGGCAAAAGATCTGGAATCAGATGGGTTCCAACACTGAAATGGCAGGAAGCCTCGTACAAAATGAAAAGGTTTGGCAGGCTTCATAATCTAGGAGTGAAATGAGGCTCCAAACCATGTTCCAAGGCTTCTGCAACTGGGGTTGTGGGTCAGGCAAGAAGATTAGTCTTAAGGGCTTGTCTACACAGGAAATGGACTGGTTATATTGAAATAATGATACTGCAAGGGCTTGGCTGGTTCATTTCCTGATGCAGGCGAGACCTTAGCAAGGCAAAGAAATCCTTCTGAGAGAGGGAAAGCACAAAGTTGACTGGGTTTACCCATCAGGCTAAACTCTGGCTATCTCAGAGCTCAGTCTGTAGATGGCTTTCAGTCCTGCTTGCTGGGGAAGACCAAGGTGAAACAGCTTGTGGCAGATGAACAGGATAGCTGGGAAATGGGCTCCCGGTGGTGAACAGAGATTCCCACTGCCTGGGAATGCCAAGTGCCCACCTCCTGGGATTCACGCCTCCCTGTCCTTCAATCCCCTTTCCCCTGCCCAAGGGACAAAGAACAATTAACTTTACACTTAACAGTAGACGAGGATGGATGTTTGAATGAACTCGTGGAGCACTAAACTGCTGTGAATTGACAACTGATCAGCCAATTGGGTAGCATTTGGTGGAACAAATCTGGTTAACACCAGCTGTCCAACCCCAGGACTGCAAGATAAAGAGTGAAAAAAGACATTTTGAGCTCCTCACCAAGCAAACCACACCTGACTTGATGTGCCAAAGGATTCTTGTTGCCGTGAAACTACATGGCAGCTTGATTTTACACTGAAGACTCTGAAACCCATGAGTAACTGGCTGTGAAGGCAATTAATCACTCAGTACATTAATCCCAGGGATAATTAAGTAGGTAGACAAACCTGCCTACTTAATTTACTATCCAAAATCTATTGGAGTCTCTTTTTTTCCCCCTAGTATGCCATGGGTTCTTGCACTGGAAATTCCCATTTGCAGCTTGAAAGTTGTCAGGAGGGAAAATAGACATCACTCTAGTTCTGGACTTTCTCACCTGGAGGGCACAAGAAACACTTTGAAATTAGGGAATAAAAACTTCAGAGGACTTCTATGAAATGATCAGAAATGGAAACAGTTAAACACGTGAGCCCAGCTCTACAGCTGATATTTAAGCTACAAGAATGTGAAGAATGACAGTTTGAGAACATACTGAGATGAATGAGAAGGTCCAAACTTCTTGGAGCTATTGCTGCAGGCTATCTGCAGCCTCAGAAGTACCTGCATCATCTGTGTTTGAAGCACATTTATCAGAGTCTAATTTGTAGTCACAGTGACTAGAAACACGTCATGCAAACATGCACACTTACACCTTGGAGAACAACTGGGCACCAGGGAGAAGCTTCCACAGGCAACAGCACCGGCAGCAAAAAAACCCGCTGAGAACAGAACAGGCAAGCAGCAACAAGTATGATAATCCAGTCTAGAGACAGGGAGCAATTTTCAGTGGAAATTCAACTGAACTGGAGCTAACTGGCTGCAGAATAAACCTGATTATATCTCCTGCATATGTAATTTATTTCGTTTTCCTTCTGAAGAGCTGTGAACTTGCTATTGCTCTCACCTTTTCTATCCAAAATATGAACCCTTACTGTTTTCCATGAAGTTATTGATTTCTTTGCAGCTGTTCTGAAAAACTTTGCCTTGGTTACCTGTGTCATGATCAGTTCTGGTGCATTTCCTGATACCCAATATATCCCTTCCAATCTGTCCCAGGTACCACCACTAAGTATCAACACATGATTCCAGCTACACCTCAGCCTTCTCCTGAATCCCCTTCTGTGGTTGCTACTTGCAATCTTGTCAAATTTATTTCTCTTTCTCTTTCTCTTTCTCTTTCTCTTTCTCTTTCTCTTTCTCTTT
>VWYI01034157.1:2027-65983 GCA_013399455.1 Anthoscopus minutus
CATATGGTCAAGAAGGTCAATGGTATCCTGGACTAGATCAGCAATAGTGTGGCCAGCAGGACCCAGGCAGGGACTGTCTGCCTCAAAACTGGTGAGGCTGCACTTCAAATCCTGTGCCCAGTTTTGGGCCCCTCTCTACAAGAAAGACACTAACACACATGTCCAGAGAAGGGCAACAGGAAGCCAGTGAAAGGTCTGGTGCACAAATCCAGTAAGGAGCAGCTGAGGGAGCTGGGGTTGGAGAAAAGGAGGTTCAGGGCAGATCTTATCACTCTCGAAACAGGATGTTGTAGCCAGGTAGGTGTTGGCCTTTTCTTCAAAGTAACAAGGGACAGAATGAGAATAGATGGCCTCAAGTCACATCAGGGGACGTTTAGATTAGGTATTTGGAAAACTTTCTTCAGTCAAAGGGTGGTCAGACATTGGAACATGCTGCCCAGCAAGTGGTAGAATCACCATATCTGGACATGTTCATAAAATGAGTAGCTATGGCACTTGGGACACGGTGGATGGTAGTGATGGACTTGGCAGTTCTAAGTTAACAGTTGGACTCCATGATCTTAGGGGGTCTTTTCTAACCTAAATTCTATGAAAACAGCATGCAGCTTATAGTGAAGGAAGTAAATATTTTGAATCAAAACTCTTCCTATGGTTGCTATTCTACTACTAGTACAAAAGTCACAGAAATTGAATGCAGACAGATTACACATAGACAAAATACAATTCTTGTTATTTCTTTCAAGAGGTTTAATTGAAAATGTTCAGTGAAATGTAGCATTTAAGACTGTATCAAGTGTCCCTGTATTATTTTGTTAGAAATTTTATTGAATTGTAGGTAGTATTATGACAGTATAATTCAATTTTAGTGTGACACTTCACATGCTTTAGGGACATTTTCTTGCATAGGAAATAGAGGACTCATTGTACATTTGTAACTAAACAGTAATTTCATCAAATAAAGTTCAAACTTTCCCTGATGTCTAAGGAATGCTACTTCATGCAGGTTTGGGGTTTTTCCTACAATAATCTTATTATCTGTAAAAAAGAATCCATTATTTCACAGATGTTATTGCCTGAGACCTGATAAGTTACTTATCTCCTCCCAAGAAATATGGAAAAAGTCAGATATATTTTGACACAATGGCAGTGTTCAGAGAGGCCATAAAAAGAAAACATTTCTTAAATAAGCATGTGTTCTCTACATTAGAGCATGCTGCTTTTAAACAGAACTGTTTTAAACAGAACTGCTCAGTAAATCAAATTTAAAACATGAAACACTTCATTTCACATCTAAAGGTTTCTATTTTATTACATTTTTCATTCACAGCAAGTTGCAAATCCTCCAGACTTCCACTAGAATCTAATGACCATCTGGAAACGCTGTGTAACGGAAATTTCAAAAAACTGCTCAGAGCCTGTCCTTCCTAGGCAATGTAAAAAAACTTTTTTCAACAAGTATTTCTATCATGACAAATGTTTTAAATTCCTTTTCAGTCACATCTGTTTCTCCAAGTATAAGATTAACAAAGCAAAAGGGGAGCTGCCATGAAGCATTAAAGCAGTTTTTTTAAGATACTAGTAGGTAAACTCCATCAGCAGAAGATGATTTCATACGCTTGAAATAATTATATTAACACATGGAAAATGTAACTCTTGGAAGTTTAATCACACAGAGATCCCAACTGGGCATCTGCTGACAGTGAAGATATAGAGGCCTTGCTGTCTGGGACTAGCTAAATGAAAGAGGAAACAGGGTGGAAGCTCATGTTGTTGAAAATAAATTGGAGCTGATCCCTTAAAATAGGGATCAAAAAACAGAACAACATCTCAAAAAGTATAATTCTGAAAACTGGTAATGCAAAAATTCTATATTACATGACTAGTATAAAATAAGGAAGTTGTTCCATCTGAAAAATTCTTTCTTTTCTGTGGAGGTTGAATTTAAATTCCTATTTTTCTCTGATTTCTCCTGTGTTATTTAGCTGTCCCTTATCCTTCAATCCATACTTTCTATTTTATTACATCTTCCGCTGACAGTCTCACTTTTTAAACTCTTTCATTAGCTTCCATGCTTTTTGTTCCCCATGCTATTCATTACATTAACTCATCTTTCCTCTTTTCTCTGCATAGAGCTTCAGGACAATGCTCACACAGCATTTGAATCCAGCAAAATCTAACAATAGATAACAAATGTTATTGCAACAGTAACTAGCCCTAGCGGTGTCCACTTCAACAAAGGTGAACATTGCCTCATGTCTTCAACTCTAGTGAATTATCCTTCCATATGATTACTACAAATCCTGCCCAACAAGCACTGCTACCCCAGGAGAGCAAGGTAAGCAAAAACTGTGCTCCACCTTTACGTGCTGCTGCAGAGAATTGTTACCAGCTAGCAGGTCAAGTGTTCCTGGACTCATCTCTACTACATGGTGCAACACAACACATGGGAAGCACAAACCAGCTTCAAAATATGAAAGAGTACAGTCTTGTCAATATGTTGTTGACACCCAATGTATTTAGTCCTAGTGAGAACACTGCTGCTTTTTGGGCCTCACAGTCATTCCACGATGGAGATAAGCCTAGAAGTGTTTCCAGAACTGGTTATGTGATAGGATGTCTTGAAATCTCATGTAAAGCAAGGAGGTTGGGTTTTTTAAAGTATGTCAACATCTGATGATGTGAGAGAGACCTGGTCCTGCAGTTATACATGCATAGTTCATCTTCTGCTCCTGTTCTGGCTCAGCTAAGCTATGGCTTCTCATACAACAAGCCTGCAGATTTTGCAACAGCAAAGCTGAGAAACACTCAAATGTCCTCAGAGACCATGTAAATAGAAGGCTGTATGAAATGCACATAACAAGTGCATGTTTGAGACACAATTCTTTCTTACTGCCGTTATGGCAACACTTACCTGGCAGGGATCTATTCCTGTACTTTCATTATCTCAGTTAAAAGCATATCTATTTTTCTGAAATTAAACTTCTGCATTCCTCTTTAGTCATGAACTGCAATTGCCTAAAACTCTAAAATGCAAGTGAAAATTGTGAATAATTGTATGATTAAAATCTTGAAATTATCATCATATATGCAGATGTCTCTGTGTCTCTGGTCAGTGACAATATACAAGAAACAAATGTAAAATTCTTCTCCAGGTCTTCTGCTACCTCTAATCAGAAGCAAGACTTAAATAACACCAGCTTTTACCCCTGCAGATACAAAAACTCAGAAACAACCAAAGTATATTTATGTACTTATATTAATTTATAAATTACATGCTATTTTAGTGTCAAATATATTGCATAAATAAAATAGTAATAAAAATAAGTAATAATAATAGGAATAATAATAAATAGTAAGTAAAAGGCCGAGTCTGTAACAATTTTTTTTGCAGAAAAGTACCTAATGCATAATGCCTGGCCATATGCCTTTTTTTATCCTCTTGGCTAATTACCTACAAATTGCTGTACCAATTTTACTGCTGCTGGTTATTATTAACTGGAGTATGTTTCCTCCTGAGTATTGTTAGTCTTTTTTGCATCTTTTCAACCTCACCAGAGAAAGCACATTTAGGATTCATGACACTCAGATGGATTGAATTGCAAAGGACACCTTCTACAACTGAATTCTGTTGAGAGGAGATACCTCCCAAACAAAAAGCTGACTGAACAAAAGCTACAGCCATACACATTGTGCTGCTTTAAAATTGGAAGCTGAAAGTACTGAAAACAGTTATATTAGCATCAGAATCTTCTTTGGCTATATAACAACAATGTAGCCCTGGGCATTTACTCTGACATGCATTAAAAGGATGCAATAATGATTTTTTTTATACAGAAAGTGATTAGCATTTTTTAATGATTCATTCTGTAGAAGCCATGCCTAATTTGGGGCATCTGCTTCCAACAATAATTCTTCACCCATGTACTAGCATTTAAGTCTTAATTATTGCTTTTGCATTATAAGAACTTTTAACATAACTATTGATTATGGAAACTATGATCATTCATAGGACATGGTTAAGGAATTCTTGCCAACTAGATAAAACTAAAAGAACACATAAAATTCTTTTCAAAGCACCAAGCAGCCCATAAAAGACTTGAAGTTCCACCCTTTAATTACCAGCCAATTAGAAAAAAATCAGATCTAAAATTTCAACAGCAAAGAATAAATAATTTTGACCGGCTTACTTATACTCTGCATACACTTTACTTTTCTCCTTAATATATTTATACTATTTAAGAAAAAAAATCTAATTTCCAAGATCAATAATTAGTATATTCTTTTAGAAGTAGTCTTGTGAAAATCAACATAGTTTAGGGAAGGAAAAATCCAAACAAGCCAGCTTTAATGCACTGTATAACAAATGTTAATCGATTGAACTTTCAGGTTTAGCTTGCCAAAACTACTAACCAGAACATAATGATTTTGGAAGTTTGCTTTAAATGATTCCCAAACAGGAGCATCCCCACACTTTATAACAAACTTTCCATTTCTATGGAGATAAATGCATTAGTCTTTTCCTGTAGATAGGTAAATGCACCAAAATGATTCTCTACTGTAACATACTTCACACTTAACAGCACAACTAATGAATATTTATTACACAAATTCTTGGTGTACAGAAAAACCTAAGTAGCAATTTAAACTAACTTTTCCTCCTTCCCATAAATTGCACTAATTAAAAAGTTTCAAATAAATTAAAAAGACAGTGATACCTTATTTTTACACCATTTCTTTTGTTTAGTTATTTCAAGATCTTGGTCATCTGAGATGAAATTCTGTATCTGAAAATATTTGTTCACTTTTATTTCTAGTAAGGAACCTATAAATACCAGGGTTAAATAAGAAATGGAAACTACCATGAGTAAACTCTTAATTATAATTCGACCTACTCATCACAGTGAGTAATGGACTTCATGGATTCTCCTCTGTCATATCTTTGATGTGAAGATAATTCAGTCAATTTACCTTCAAGAATTTCTACGCTATCTCTCACAAGCTCCTCATAGACAAGATAATGAGGTTTGGGCTGGATGAGCAGAGAGGTGGACTGAAAACCAGCTGAGGGACTAAGCCCACAGGGTGGTAAAGGTAATTGAACACCAGCACACTGTGCCCAGAGAGGTTGTAGCATCTCCATTCTTGGAGGTATTCAAAAGTGGTCTGAATATGGCCCTAGGAAACCTGTTCTAGGTGGCACTGCTTGATGCAGGACAACACGACCTCCAGAGCTACTTTCCAACCTTGGTCATGTTGCAAGTCTAATTCATTGTAATTAAATTTGTATCTGTCATAGTTCTCAAAATATCACCGTCACAAACCTTGATTTTTACTCTGACATCATTTCATCTTTCACATCATGTTCCTTACAACCATCAAGGTAGAGGTCTCCCTTCACCTTTACTATTCCTTTTTATTTTCTACATGTGTGCAATATCTACAACTTGACAGAGACGACCAGAAAACAGTTTCACATATTTCAGATTTCACAAACACTCTGCTTGAAATTTTCAGAAAACACAAGGAGGGAAGGAGGAAAGAAAGACATATACTAACGTGATAATTAACATATGCATTTGATATGGGAAATTCTAACAGTACTTAAGTTTGCAGTCTGTAAGAGGCAACAAAGGGAACATTATGCTCAAGGTTTTTTTCTGGGACAGGGTTATTTTTACCTTTATATTTTGACAACAAATTCCAATAAAGCCAAGGAAAAAGTATGACAAAATTCTTATTCATATTCAACTGGCAAATTATTTCTGACAAAAAGACATCTGCTCAGAAGATTCCCAACCAGCTGTTCTCTAATCTTTTCTTCTCCAATATTACAGCCTTTAAGTCAGTCTTCTGTTCCCTATTTCTTAACAGATTTCTTTTTCCCTAGCAATCCTTAATGCTGGTGATTGGGAGATTTTGTTCCTACATTTTTTTAATAGCAATTGATGAAATGTGTTTCCTGATCCCTATCTCATTTCTTATTCACATGTCTCCCAAAATATGCCAAAATATGGAGTACCAAAGTATTAGGCAGCTTTTCCCCATCACTTTTGGTATCAGTTGTTAAGGCAGCAGGAAACTGCTTTGAAATAAGAACCTATTTCTTCTGAGGTAAAAAAAAAACAACTCAAAGAAATCCAAAAATCACAAATCTGTGGTTGAGTAGCACAAAGAACCCAGATGAGACATTTCTATTGGTAGCACCCTAGCCCCAAGGGTGTTTACTCCTTCTTTCTTTGACTCACTTTTTTGCTTGACTGTTCCTTCAGTGTCTTCGAAGGGGTCAGCACTGCCAGTCTCAAACACTCAAATCTGACTTGATTGCAAGAAGCCCTTCCATGGCATGAGCCAATTAATGACAAAGCACTATCTGCTTTTCCTATCTGCTTTGCTTCTTTTCCACAACATGACCAAAATTAGGTTAATTAGCAATGTGCTGGCAGAAATAAAATAATTGTATTTAGATTAAGAGTTTTGAGCTGGCCTCATTATGAAGTATGGGACAATTAATGAAAGTAAAACTGGAATCACAATTCTGACTTAGATTTCCAAATAAATTTCCTCTCAGAAAGTTAGCAAACAACTTAGAAGGATTTTTTTCTATTAAAATGTAAATTAAAAGATAGTTATATAGATACATGATTATATTTTTTTTGTTCAGACATATTAATACAGAATATAGCTATATTTTCTTGAGATTAACATGCACAATAAAAGATGTTTTAAAAGTGGAAGAAAATTAAGACCTACCAGCCTCCTGGAAGCTAAAGAACAATGTATGAGTAGAATAAAGAGACTATGTATGTAGTTTCACAACAACAACCTCAAATAATTTCCATGAGAGTTATCCCTTCTTGAGTTAACCTAGCTCAGAAGAGAGCAGGTGCAGTGAAAACACACTTTACAGGCTGTTTGCATTAGCAGCACTAAGTAACTATTGTATTCCTAATTAAATCCACACTACTGAAACTCAAATTTAAAGCATCAGTAATCCTGAGCTTTTGGAATAAAAGCAGATGAATGTAATTGGTGAATTACACCTTAAATTAACAATGTGCTGAATACCAGCCTTAGAAATTAAACCATAATTTTATTAAGAGCTTTAAAACAGCAGAAGTCCCTTCCTACCAGCACTGCTATGTTGTTTTACAGTATTTGAAGATCTGCCTTAAGGTATAAAGAGAACAAACACACTTATTGACCTTAAAAGAAGGGATTTAAACTAGGTAAACTGGAGAAAGTTTATTATCACCTAAAGCAATAGTGCAGGGTCTGTGAGAAATAGACCAGGGTGTAGTAGGATGAGGGAGGCTCTCACACCTGCTTTCACTTTTGAAAGCCAGGTGAGTTCATCTCAAGCACCTCTACAATGGATATACATAGCATGGGATAAAACCAGGAAGAATGAGAAATCGTAGAGTTATGACCTCATTGAAATTAGAGGAATATGGAGGCGTTGCTTTTATGCCTGGAGAACTGAAGTGGTTGGAAACAAGGTCTCCAGGAGAGGCCAGAAAGATGAGGA
Source organism: Anthoscopus minutus (assembly GCA_013399455.1). Classification (NCBI taxonomy): domain Eukaryota; kingdom Metazoa; phylum Chordata; class Aves; order Passeriformes; family Paridae; genus Anthoscopus; species Anthoscopus minutus. The sequence continues at coordinate 9,553 of VWYI01034157.1, forward strand.
TGTGGCATTGTAATCTGCGCAAAGGAATTGCTCACAAGCACAGAGTTTTTTCTCTGAAAAATTGCTGCCGAGAGCAGCCAATGTGCTGCAGGGTCAGCCTGGAGAAGCAGGTGGAGAACTGGTCGGACAAGAACCTCACAAAGTCCAAAAAAGGTAAATTAGCCCTGTATCTGGGACAGAATAACCCAATTACAGCATAGTCTGTGAGCAAGCTGGCTAGGAAGGACCTGTGGCTCCTGATGCACAGTAAATTGAATATGAGTCAGCAGCGTGCTCTCATAGCCCTGAAACCCAGTGACCTAGTGGACTGCATTAAAAACACTCAAACCAGAATATGGAAAGGTGATTATCCCCCTCTCCTGAGAAAGTGTGAGAATGTGTGAGGTCCCAAGACCAGTTTTAGGGTTTTTAGCCTTGAAAGAGACTTGATGTACGGGACCAAGCCCAGAAGAAAAATCTTTGTAAAGATGAAGGAGAGACCACTAACTCTATTCAGCTTTGGAGGCACAGGAAAGATCTTTCTGCTGTTTTCAGCTTCTTGATGGAAGGGCATAGAGACAACACAGCCAGACTCTTCACATTGGCACCCAGGGATGGAACAAAAGGCAACAAATTGAAAGACAGAAAGTTCTAATTAGATAGCGGGAAATTACACCACGAGGGTGGTAAAACACTGGAATAAGGTTGGCACGGGGGGTTGTGCAGTTTCTACCTTCAGAGTATTTCAAAACTGATTGACTAGTTTAAGCAGGGTGTTGGACTAAATTATGTCCGAAGGTCTTAGAACATGAGCTAACATTTGTTTCATTAAGTAACTGTCCTAGGGTGATGTTACAGTGCTTGTATCCCCAATCGTGTGTTCTGTTTACGCTGGATATTATGTTCTGTGTCTTCAAGACTGGCTTTGAAGAGTGAAGTTTTGTTTTGGTTTTTGCTATCAGTCTGCTCACTCCCACAGTGGCTGGCGGGACACAGACACGCGGCAGTAGGTAGTGCAGCTTTTTTTTTGCTCTGCTTTTCACTTGGCTCTTGCCAAGCTTTGCTTTTGCTTTGCTCTTGCTTTCTGCTTTGCTCTTGTTTTCTGGCCTCTGCTTGTTAGTTAGTTGATCTAAGCAGTCCAATTCTTTTCCCTGGACTGCTCTTTTTTTCCCCTTTCCCCTTTTCTCTGGAACCACTTGAACCTACTCCAGACTGGGACCTGGGAAACACCAAGAGTCTGCACCCTGTGGCCTGCAGCAGCTGCCCCAGCATCGGAGGGACCGGTAACAGAGCGACCACTCCCAGGAGAGACTTTCTGAGTTTGTCATCTTTTCAGAGCGGTGAAAGAGTGTTATTATCTGGTGTTGTTCATTTTGTGTGCTGGGGGTGCCTCGCCTGTTCAATAAACAGGTTCTTTCCACTTCTCTCCAAGGAGTCCTTTTCGAACTGATTGGGGGGAGGGGCCGTGTGGGTTTGCTGCCTGGAGAGGTCCCCTTTGGAGGTTTTCTCCCAAATTTGCCCTAAACTAGGACAGTAATCTACAAATTTAAAATGTGATAAAGCTTTTGTTAATTAGCTGGTTTTGGTTTTTTTCCCTTCCTCCTGTCCTTCCTTCTCATTTTCTTATTTCATGAGGAGGAAAATTAGACTTTATAAGACTGAAATCAAGTGTAGCTATATTGGCCCTCTAGGGATAAACCCATCAATACAATTATCAATGCATTTCTTGAAAGCCTATATGTGGCTACCAAAGTAAAATTGTAAGTTTACAGACCACTGTTGCCCAGCAGCAATGTCATTTTCATGTTATATCTCAAATGCATTCTGACCACTTTCTTTCATTTCTTTATTCTTATTATTATTTTACTTAAAATACTCTTCATTACCTTATGGTGGAAATGTTTAGATCCTATTTGGCTGGCACTCAGTGCATTCTGCTGTCTTTGTGATTTATGAGTTACTGATTCTGCCTCGCACAAAAATAAAAAAATCCTCCACAAGAAGAAATAATTTGGAATTGTTTAATATGGCCTGATGAAAGTGCTAATTATTTCAGAGAAGCAGATTTGCTGTCACCTTTCATTGTTAAAAGCAACACACTCATGGCAGGCTCTAGTGCTAGAGAAATAAATACTGTAACTGCTTAATGTATGAAAATGTTATTGGCCATGCACAATGAGTGATTTAATTTGTTCACTATCTAATGAATTTGAACAAGGCTTTTCCATGATTTATAGCACAGACTGTTATGGCTTGTAATGTGTCAAACTCTAAAGGGTCTTAGGACACAATTTTATGCAAAGTAATACAGTCAAGTTAGTCTATATCATAAAATGCTAGAAAACACATCCTCGTTGTGCCATATCATGGCCCTGGAGCCCTATAATCAGATTTCATGGGATGAAATGAATAATGAAAAGCATAAAAGGAAAAATTTTAGGGAGAATCAGAGTCTAAAAAAAAATAGTAAAAACTGTATTTATTCTAATACACTACACAAACTACCTTGAGAACTGGCATAAAAAATATTCAATTTGTATTTATTCAAATCTCTGAACGTTACCTTTGCATTATGTTTCTAAATAAGTTATTTCAGAGGGCTAGGGATAGAGCATAGTATTTTAGCTGCTGCTAACACTTGAGTCCATATCTTAGAAAGCATAATCTATTCCAGACAGTAGCTTTGCCAGCTAGACCTCTCATACCATTAAATCTATTTTCTGAAAGTTTTCAAAGTAAAGTTCAGTCAACCAAGAATCAGACCGTGTAAATAGGCAAACAATTGAAATATGGTTTCCATCACTTGTTTCCTTGATTTCTTTTAGACAATCAAAAAAAGTTTTAATTTTTTAATTAACTTTTTTAATTTATAAAGTGCAATCACTTGTTGGAAGTGGCATTTCAGCTGTCTTAATTTACACCTGCAGATTAGGTATAATGTTTGCAGCTCTAATACTTCTTAACACATGCCCACTTAAAACCAAAGGTGTTTCTAGTGAAAAAAAGAGATACATTTCCTCTTACACTAGTTGATTGTTATTAAATCCGTTAAGTACATTTTTATGGGATGTTAGCTTTTAAGTTTTAGACTCTATATGCTTTCTATATTCATTGGCAGAATTTTTAGGAGCATTAATATTATTTTTCATGTTTAGGCAAATTTAATATGTAGTGTGCCTCTGTACTGAAAACCAAATAAATTACTAATTAATTCAGAAACTCTGGTGACCTAAGTGCTAGAAGTTCATTTCAGCTCAATTTTTAACATACTGGATACTAAGTACACCCTGAAATACAGCACTTCTGGCTCTGGCCAAGTACTTCACAAACATCTAGCCTTGATGGCATTGCTTGCACACGTTGTTTAGTAAGACATGTCTATTTAGGACATGCTATGAACATAAATGTAAAAACTCTCCTATCATTACATAGTTTTTGTGAATTAAGAAGTCATCCCAGTGACTCAGAGAAAAAGAAGAAAGGCAGGGAAGTCTGAAACACTCATACACAAACATCCATGATTTGCAAAAAAAGTGTCCTGCAGAAATATTGAACAAAGTTTTAGGCTGCAGTATGGTTTGTATGTAGCTTTCGAAATTAGTTTTCAAGAGCTCCTTGCAGTTGTATTACCAAGGAATTGAAACTCATATCCACTTTGAATGTTTTAAGACTTCTGGTATATAGGGGCACATTCAAATACAGCTCCTGTTCACCTCACTAGGAAAGCATAAGTTTGGTCAGTGTTCCCAGTTTCCTAATCTGAAGTGTCTCTGAGAACAAGCTCTGACCCCTAACCCCTTCCCTGTTTTTCTCTTTGTAGTACAATAATTTGTGGCTCTGTCTTGAGCAGTAACTGATGAATGTGGAAAGGAAATATGCAACAAATGAAATAATTATGGGGTGCTCTTACCGTCTTTAGTCTTTATTGCCTCAAATGCAAACAATCATTTGAAACAAACATGCAAAAATTTTTAAAAATTGAGGACCGTAGGTTTGGGAGAAAATAAAATTAATCAAACAAATCAGTAAATGTGATAATTTACAAACAATCTACAATCCAGCTTACTGTACTGGAAAATAACACTGTGATAGCAGATTTCAATGCAAGCTCCTAGCTCTTGCTAGCTGTAATATGAATTACTTCATATTTCAGTGTGGCCATAAGCAAAGGGCTTGATATCATAAACTTCTTCCTCTGTAAATGTTAACTACAGCTCTTTACTCACAGTCTCACTATTTTATGTTTTACATGTGGCACAAGAATAACTTAATAATTTTTCAGTAATTTAAATTCCAAATATTTCAAATTTTAAATTCCCAGAGTACTAGTAATACAGAAGGGTTTTCTTCATCTTCCTTAAACAGCTTCCAGGACAGAATGACAACAGGGATACTGCAACATTGAAAACTGGTATTCAAATGCATCACCTGCAGCCTAATTTAGAATTACAAGCTACAGTTTAATCACTTTTCTTAATCTCTAGTTTAAAGAGAAAACAACACTATGAAAATTATATGGAAGAAAATTTTACAAAGCATTTTTAGAAAACAAGTCAGAAATTAAATCAGGTCCTTCACTACCTTTTCAGATGCCAAATTTGGATAAAAAGTGAAAACATTAGTAAATGCAAGTCTTGTACAAATACTTAAATGCATTATCTCTGGAAAACAAAGAAAGAAGCGAGATTGGGAAAATAAATTCTTAAGAACTGTTTCATTGTTTTAAAGTGTGTAACTGTAGGCTACTATTCACAAAATACTTTCTGACAGAAATCTAGCAGACTCCTGAATTATTTTCCAAGTAAGCAGCTGAAAACCCTTAGCAATAGATACAAAAACTAGAAATATTTTCTTAGAACATAGTATGGAAACAACATCGATGTAAAATCCTTTTTGCAGCAGTTTTCTAATCATCTTAATAGCAATAGCCATTTAACAACTTAATGTCAAGAGGCATTTCTCCCTTATATACACTTCTTTGCTTCTTAAATTTTTAACTGTTTAATTATCTGTCACCAGTCTACTTTCTAGCCATTGCTTCCACAAAAGATGCTGAAAAATTTATGTTTGTCCTCAATTCATGCCATAAATTTTTCACAGTTTCATGAATATTCATTTTGTTTGTTTCAAAAGTTATTTAAAGATGAAGGTGTTTTTAGAGTGGTTTTTCTGAACCTCATTACTCTGCAGTTTGCTTCCTTTTATTTGAATGATTTTGTATTATTGTAGTTGATTGGTTCTTATGTACACATCTCTCACATTTACACTGAAACGGCAGACTTTTTTTTTGTTGGTGGCAACATTTCACCAAGTACATACAAAATATATCACAGCACAGTAACTGACCCTCTAGTCTCTATGCCAGCCTTCTCAACAAGATTTGTAGTAGTCAACTACTACAATATGCCAGTCTCACCACAGAAGTTACTTCATTTTGTAAAGGACCAATGGAAAGTCCGGATGGAGTAACCAAACAAGATAACATTTGTTTGCCAATTGCCTCCCTGAAAATATTACAGTCATCAGTTAGAAAAAGAATGGTACATCATCATGTTCCTTACCAGCAGTCATTATTTTTAGCACATAAGATGATCTACTGACTTAACTGTTTATATTTGTGAGACAAATTCTCTGCAGAGATGGAAGCAAAGAAACAATATTTGAACAGCTGCTACCAGGAGATTATAATCAGATTTTTTGACTTCGTTCCTCACACTGCACACACACCCCATGGCTACTGTTCAAAGTCATCATCCTTCTGGGACAATACTTTCATACTTCAATTAGGAAATCTGCATTTATGAAGACTTTATTTATAAACCTGTAATGTTGCAAATATTTTCTAAAGAGTATGGTGCTCAAGAGTATCAGTAGCCTTCTGCCTTCAAAGAAATTCATGTGACAAAGCACTCCAAGACAAATGTTCACTGTTATAGATAAGTGTTTCAAAACTACATTTATAAGCACTAAGTCCCAATGGCTTTTGAGAATGTGAATGATTAGCACTTTTGTAGTGCAGGACTTTTTATTTTGTCTTATATTCTCATATTCCAATCTTTGCATTCACAGAAGACATACTTTTTCAGTTTAATCAATTTAGAAACCAGCAGAAGGTAGTTTCTCTGAATGAAAAATTTTCTAAAACTATTTACTTATATTAATGCCACTTTCACCTGCAGACATCTTCATAAGTCTTGGTAGCGTTTGTCAGACTATCAGGTGATATTAGTTTCCCAAAGGCAAACATCAAAACAGAAGGGTCCCCAGAGTGTGTTATGTTTGCCTTCAGTGTATGGGCTTTGACACAGGGCTGTCCCAGCTCAGCTTGTGCAACATCTTACAGAGCCTACACGGGCTGTACACACTGGCCAGCCACATGCCTGTCTCTGCCGGTGGCCCAGCTCAAGCACCATGTGTAGGGTGGTGCACACTGGCAGAGCCAGCTCTCACACACCATTCAGCTTCTTCAGCTGAGCATGCTGTACCAGCCAATTTGCATCCATGTTGCCTATGAGCTTCCATCCTAAAGAATGCTGCCTGACTGTACACCTTGACAAAGACAGCTGTCCTTTAAATATACAAGCTGGGGCCACAAATAAGACACACCCTTCATTTTGCACTTTTTTTCCACAGCAGCCTCACTGCACCTGCTTCTTCAGGAAATAGTTATTGCAGCCAAGCTCCTGGCTGACAAATCCATGGCCCAGAATAAATTATTCTGTCCAAGATATGGACACAGATGTTATCAACAGCTAAAATAGCACACTTGATGCCTGGTCCTCTGAAACAGATTTGTCCATCAATAAGATTGAACTACCACACAGTCTTACTTGCATTAAATTTTCAGTTCCTTTCCATTTGAATTTTAGGTATGAGCTAATGGATTAGTCCTGCCACTTCCTGAACTATTCTCTAAGCTGTCTTTCTGAAATGCAGGGGAGGCCGATACCAGAGACAGATGAGGAGAAAAAGGTGTCTGACAGCATGACAGACACTTAGTACCAGCATGACTGATGGGAAGACTGGGTTGAGCTACAGAGCTATTAAGGCTGGATGAGACCTGCCTATGTGGGTCATCTAGTCCACACTGCTACCTCAAGCAGATACAATTATATGAGGGTGCTTAGGGCTGTGTCCAGTCAAGGTACGAATATCAAGGACAGAGATTACACAGCCTCCCCATGCAGTGTGTTCCAATGTTTTAGTACTCTTGTGATTATTTTTTTCTCTAATATATTACTTTCTTTTTTACAATGTGATTATTTTTTTTCTAATATATTACTTTCTTATTTACAACTTGTGCCTGTTGCCTCCTGTCCTGTCATGATGCATCATCCAACTAGACAGTGCTAGACAGCAGCAACACCTCTTCTCAGCATATTCTTCCTAAGACCAAATACAGTCTGTTCTGTCCTTTTCATAGACTGTGGGCTCTACAGGACCAAGCCTCATGGTGATACCTGACATGTCTAGAAAGCAGCTGTGGTACCTCTAGTGACAGTCACTAGAGGACACGGAATAGAAGTGTGGATTCACAAACACACAGCGAGGTTTGATCCCAGAGAGGCAGGAGAGCCTTTATTTCAGTGTTTAGCAACCCTTTTTATACTGTTTTCTGATACAGGTCAACGTGATTGGCCAAAGGAACCACCGCTCTGGTCCCATTGGTGGAACATGAGAAAAACACATACAGAACATATGTGTGACATTGTTTTGAGAACCAAAACTTATTTACAAAAAACAGTCCTTGAAAGAGAATGTTCCCAAAAGATTTTCCCTTGGGAAAAGATCAGCCACTGTCAGGTTGAAAACTCTTTCAGGCTCAGCAAGCCATGTCCTCACATTACAGTATCTCATTCCCAGACTGGAGACCCCTGTGCATGGTGCAATTAATGAAGCACATCCATGGAGTACTAGCCAGCTGTGCCCTTCCTATGCATTGGCTCCTACAGAAGAGTGGCAGTGGTGACAATCAGCCAGTGCAAAAGCCATCAGGATAAAGACAGAAGAATAAGGGGTGAAAAGCACAAAGTTGTTTTTTGCCATATTAAAGTTTACAAAAACCCTTAATCTTTTCCTTTCAAGGGAAGATATTCCAAAGCATCTCAAAAGGCATCTTTGCAACTTTAAGGCTCTTAGTCTTCATGGGACAATCTGGAACAAATCTGAATGATCAGACTCCAAATTTGAAAATGCTTCTAGAAGCTGAACATGACTAGGAAAGATGCCAAATAACAATTATTCTTTCTGACTATTCCCTCCCAACATTTGTTTGTGCATATTATTGCACCTACCACATTTAATTACAAAACTGAACTTTAAAGGAACCAATTAGCTTGAAGTGTTGAGTATTATGTTTCCAAGTAAGTTAATGCCCAATTCAATACCTGGCATGCCTTGCTTTGTCCAACGGATTATTAACACCTCACCTTTGAACTGTAAGGTCAGAAGGGCAGTATACATATAGATATAAACAGGATGTGCCAATTATACAGTAGTCAATAGTCTGAATCAATCCTAGTATCCCAGTTACAGTATCCCAAAACTGACATTCAATGTTTATTTTTACATTAAAAATCATTAAGTGAAACAAGAAGCTAGCACAGCTTCTACATTTACTTGGGGAGAATTCATCATATATTTGAGGCATAATGCTGATGTAGTACATTTTGAAATACCATTTCAGAGGCCTAAGGGAAAAAAAAATCTAAAATTCAAAATCTAAAGAAAATTTGTGAAGTTGTACTGAAAGTGCATTTATAAGTATACATCAGCTGTTTAAAGTATAACATTATCAAAGTTGTTCTAGAATAGAAAATGTACACTACAAAAATGAATAAACTCATGTACAATCTCATCATGGAGACTTTTTTCAGGATTTTTTATATAATTCATCTGAAGAAAGGTATTAAAAATCTTGTGTCATTTGTTCTATCATAATTCTGTTAGTAAACTGAATTCTACTCAAAAACACTATTTCTCCTTCTTTGTATAAATCAGCCATCAAGGTTTTAGTAGCCTATTCAATTCTGTCTTGTGCCCATCAAGAACTCATTTGAGACAGCAAAGTGAAACTGTTTCTCCTTTCTTTCAAATACACTTTCCTTGTTTTCTAACACCAATATACAAGATTTGCACTGAAGAACTCTTATCCCCAACTTGTTTCTGTCTAATGAACCCACATCATGACTTGTGCTGAACAGGTGGTATTGCAGTACTGCAGTTAAACAAAGTATTTGAGCTGGGAGTAGTCATCAAGACAGTTATGCAATATGGTTTCCTTTCCCAGTTCTGACAGAGAGGATTAGACAGTGGCTTAAAAATTTAAAGAATACGATTCAGAAAATACATTTCAGTTCGGAACTGAGTTGCCTTTGAGGTTAAAAAAATATTAAAAAATCCTACTAGTCTTGAAGAGCAGATCAGTTGAATAGTTCTATAAAACTTTCAGGACCTTTAAAGGAGATGTCACTTTTAAGAAACACAAGAATACACAGTACTCTTGATGATGCTCCAAGTACTTTGAACTGTAATGCTTTTATTTTGTTGTGGGTTTGGTTTTTTAACCGCAAGCCCACAAATGTATTTCCTTGCTTAGAGTTTTATAAAAGCTGTTCTTTATCAGAATTGATTACTAAGAGAATGTAAATCTCCTTTCTTCCCAATTAGAAGACTTTAATATTTAATTTTTCTCTAAAGAACACAGAAGCCCTGGGATAAAAAATTTAATTTTATGGTTATAAAAGACAACAGGGGAATTGAAAAACCTCTTTGGAGTTCAGTCACAAAAAGGAAAGATTCAATTACTTTGAAAATCTTAGGAACCACAAGACAGAAATATTACAAGTGATGAGCCAGACTGGAGGTCATCATCAACTGTAATCCCAAATGGCATTGATTCCACAGCTTGTGTTATTATTCATTTAGAAACATAATCAACAGCAAGACACTAAAAACATGAGGACATAACTGCACTTAAGGAAAGTAAGCTCTCTCATAATTATTCATTAATTGAACAAAAGTAAATGTAATATTTTCATTGTCTGTTTAGTGTTCTGTGCCAAAACTGAACTTACGGGAAAATTACAGATTCTGAATAAGTTTATTTATGTAAGATCCCTAATGGCAATATATTATTATAGGGAAAATATGCAAATAACAGTGCTTAAAATACATTTTAATTCTATAAAGATTAATAAATATATAGCAAAATGTTATTTAAGTTTACTATACTTTGACAGAGAGAATCTAACTTACACTACTTTAGTCACTATTGTTCTATTAATTTTAGTCACATACTCCTAAGATATACTACACAAATATAAGCCATGTGAAGTTACTTATTTTCACACTCCTTCAAAATGTATATCTGGTGTCAGCATTAAAACCAAATTATTAACAGGCAGCCACTTCTTTCAAGTATTTATTTGAATTGCTATCACGTATACTAATGAAAGTGTTCTAAAACGAATTAGAAACATTTTGAAATCAGTCTTGTACAATTGACTGATTCCTTTGAAGTGACTTGTAGTTGGACATGCAACCTACGTTGAAATCAAATCAATTTATCTTCTGGGGAGATGAAATCTCCCCAGAAGATAAAGATGATCATCTAAAATTCCCTTGAGTAAGATTCATACAGAAAATATTAGTAGCAAAGTATTGATCATTCCTTGTTAAAGTACTACCTTCTGTAACTGAATTCTCTGTTTATTGTTGAAATATATTCAGTGTATATATAAATCTTTTAATGTTTTAGGTTGGATTACTTTTTTCACTTAAAGTCTTCACTATCTTAAATTACCTATTATTTCTTTTCATGATCCTACTGGTTGTATCCAAACTAACAGTAATTCTATGTTACTTTTCCAGATGCTTAAGTATGTCTGTGTGTGCAACCTGTGAAAAAGAGCTCCAGACACATGAGGTTGTAATTATGTCTGACTGCCATAATACTGCAAAAGGCCACAGGTTTAGTAGTTAACATGCAATATATATTAACATACTAAGATAAAAACTTTTAAGTAGGAGTGTAATGATGACTTATTCGATGTTATATCATGACTCAAAATTGAATATTTATCAAATAAGAACAATGTTGGTATTTCATTTCTGTATGTATTGTTCAATGCTTGTAATCACCATACCTTGTACTTCACTGACCAATAAACCAACAATAAAATTGAACTCTCCTTATGTATGGAGCAATATTCTATTTCAAATACATGCAGAAAAAAGAACAACAACTCAAAGAACATCACAGTGCTGTCAATTAATGTATTCTAGGAATCATTTAAAGGATTACCCTAGGCTATTTAATTAGTCCATTAATAAGTAGTGATTTATCTGCTATAAGTTGATTTCTCCCCTCCACACTTAACCAATCTTGCCATTGATCTGACGTTCCGGCCTCAAATGATTTCAAATTAAGTTTTCACTACTTAGGAGTCCTAGTACAGAATTTCAAGACCCTTAACCTAACAAAAGTGTCCTAGGATTCACTAAACTTAAATCTCTGATTGAAGGAATACTTGTAAATAGGAAAATAAAATAAAAAGCAAATATAAGATCTGTATCATAGCACGTGAGCTCTCTTCCTTTGGTGAGAATTTTGAATTGTGTAACAAAACAGCGGTCTCTGTTAACTATGGATAGTCTTTAGATTCTCTGTGCTGCTTTACTTGAGTCGCTGTAATTCCTTGCTCTACTTACAAGAACTCAGTAGTAAGAACATGTTGGTGGCAAATACTGCCTTATGTTCTGCATTATCCAGTGAGCAGACAAAACAATCAACTTCCATTGAATACTATGACTTTTTTTTTTTTTAAAGTGTAATATGAACCAATAAGACAACTGAGCAGGATTTCAGTTCTGTAATGTGCTGGACACTCTCATAAGCCATGTATTCAAAGGGAACGAATGACATTGCTCATTTTATATGGCTTAGTCTGACTGGTGTTTAAGAAGAGATTAAATATATCTTCCTGCAATAGCTAAAGGGGTAAGAAATCTTCTTAAGTTTTGCAAGTTGAATTTCAGTTAAACTGTAAAAACAACCACAAATGACTAAAGTGAGACACTTGTTTTCACAAACTAATCATATAGTCCCAATGCAAACTGCTATCAGATAATTGTAAGACACCGCTTCACTTCTCCCTTTATTCAATAAGCTAAGTAGGATTATTTTAACTGATTTTGACATTTTACTAAGTTTATCTGTCTCTATTATTTCCTCTATTTAATTTACAAAATATTACCTTTTTTTATTATACAAAATATTGTCTTTCTCTCCACAATAACGTAAGTACTCTAAAACTACCTATATTATCTTAACTGTTAGGTAATAAACCAGTCATTCACACTCTTTTCAATATTACACACTCCTGCTTTGCAGAAAAACAGTTAAGGATATCTACTCTAAAATTGCAGAAAAGGGATTTTAACTTTCTGGATTTGCTGCTGATCATAAATAAAGCTAATGAAAACCTGATTGTTATACTAATTATATACTAACCATGATTGATATAATATTGCTTAATTTCCAAAGTTTTTGGTATGGAGTTCAGAAGCACAAACCAGAGGATGCTACATCCCTTTTCTTGAACATTTATACCCAACATTCAGTTTCATGGGAGTAAACTCATATGCTGGTAAACACAAATGTCTGTGACCTTTGAAGTTTCTACATTTCTCCTACAAATTTCTCCCAAATTTTATTGTCTTCCTTTTTTTTCCTCATTGACATTATTCTTTCCTTAACTGCCCTGGTGCCACTTTTTACACAGAACAGGTTCCCCCAATCAATGCTTTCTTTATCTATAGAAGAGTTCAAAATAAGTACAAGTAAAAATTGCTACCAATGTCTAGTACATAAAAGTGCAGCTTCAGACTTTGGCTCAGACAAACCCTAAACCACAGAAAAACACTGAGGAATAATTTATCCCTGAGGATCTGTCTTGTTCATAAGTCCTTCCAAAATGATGTGCAGCTGCAGCCTGTCCTGAAATAAGAAAACGTTCTTGGAAAGGGGTGAGGGAGCAGGACTGATGACTATAGTGGATTAAGACCCAAAAATGGGGACTAGAATGGGACATTGGGAAGAATGCCCTCAAAGTCTTCACTGACTTCTGAAGACTCTATCAAACTTAACTAGATACAAGACACTGAAAAACATAGCTGGTGCTATACTCACCAAATATTTTCCCCTCTCACACTAAAATTCCAGACTATTCATTGCATTCTGAAATTCTGCAAATTAGAGGACATGTCTCTAAATCACTCTGAAAAGATTTAAAGTAGTTGTTAGTAATTTAGTAAATAAGCTTGATTAATTTCTCAAAGAAAATCACTGCTGTAACATAGAAGAATAGTGCAGCTTTCCATCAGTGCCATCATATTTTGCATTTTTACCGTACAAGTTACATCCACTTGTAAATATAAAGGCAAAATAAGCAACAAACAGTATGTTTGCAGGGTATTGCAACATGCTGGAATAATTAATTTTTTTTTCTAAAAACAGATGAAAATGGCTTTAAAAATTAATATCACATTTAAAAGAACAACTATAACAATGTTCCAATATCAGTTTGCCAAAAATTGTGGTGGCAGAATGAAACTGTGTCTGTCCTATCTTCTTAGCACACATTTTAACCATGCTTAACAATCTGCCTTGAACTGCAAGGAATTAAACAAGCTACAGAGATCAGCAGAAGAATGTTCTGTCTCCTAAGTCAAGAAATATTGCTTCAGTGCAAAGATTTCCCAAAGCTCTTCCAAAAGCTTTATCAATTCCCAGAAGTAGCCCATAAAAGTTTTCTTCTACTGTCCATACTGAAACCCATGACCTGAATTTCCAGGTCACCTTTATCAGAGAATAACAGTGAAACCAATTTCACTGACAGTATTGTCGAAGACCTACAGACCAAGACAATTACTCAGAATAAAACTTCTACGGAAAGCCCTCATATAAAATTATTTTCAACATTTTCTTTCAGTTTTAACAAGTTATGATTCATCTTCAGTTACTTTTATTCGCTAAGAAATTAAACTACTTCCTAGTAGAATAATGTAATCATGTAGGAATCTATGTTAAAATCAAGAGTTAAAATAATCTATCAATGCACAGTGACTACACTCCAAAGAGATACATTAGTATTTACAATAATCTAACAAATTTTAATAAATAAATAAAATAATAAATAAATAAATTTAATAAATCTAATAATATATTTTGCAAATATAGTTCTAACAGTTCAGGATAGTTCAGAGCCCTTAAAATCTAATTTTTTCCTCCACTATATTTATACTCTTAAATCTATGCTATATTACTCTCTATACATTATACTGAGACTCTGACTGATATGTCAAAAATCCTATCCCAGCATTAAATTATGTGGCATACATTCTTGTTCTTAATAAGTTAGAAAAAATTAGCAACTGCGCTATAAATTGAAGTACTTGACATCTGAAACAATCTGCATGTCTCAATTCTATGCCTGTTAGATGAAGCATCCATGCTTTATAAGCACCTACACACATGGGTCACATTACAGCACTAATGTCCACTTAGTGCTGTAGGTTTCTGAAGAGAGCTTTACAGGTGCAATTCAGGTGTACAAAGGAGGTGAAATGAGCAATGGCTGAGACAACAACTGCTGGAGCAAAGATGTAAATCCCCACAGAAATAGCAAGAGAAGCTGAGATTCACAAGACAAAACATTGGAGAAAGGGGATCCAGAGACAACAGCATTACAAGGTCATCAAATATGGCAGAAATTAGTAAGGAGAGAAAGAAAATATATGTAAGATGAAGGAAATGGAAAATGGAAATGGAATGGAAAATGTTGCAATGAGAAAGGAGGAAAGAAGTACTAGGAAATATTCAAGAATTAAAGGGCTTGGGGAGAAAGCAAGCATCTATGCAAATCAAAAGAAACAAGGACAAGAAAAGTACAAAGAACCTAATAAGGATCAAAGGGCATGCACTGGCACTTTAATTGACAATGGCACTTTAATTAATAATTTAAAATTAAAGAAAGAAACATTCAATCTACTGACATCTAAGGTCAGTAAGAGCTTCAGTTACGTAGCTTTAAACATATCTCTGCTTACTATGAATTCGGGTGGATGGCAATCCCAGAAGTTCTTGTCTGTTGCAACAGAAATGTTTCTGTCCCAAGCACAATCAATAAAAATCAATTGCCTGATAATTGCTTTGCATCAAATTAAATTATGGAGGGCTACATAGCTGAGAGGGTTGGAAATGAGATGTGGAGCCTTTCACCTCCGGGTCACTGCTACAAACACAATGCAAGTCAATAATGACTAAGAGTTGTTACTTCTGTGTTAGTAAAACATCTGATTTTAAACTCTACTAAACCACACCTTTGCTGCTTTATAACCTTAGAACTTTGTTTTTCCAGTCCCTGAACAAAACTGGATGTAGCTCCCAACACCTCTCATGTGACCTTTGTGCTGCCTGTGATTACAATCCATTTAATTCCTTATCCTTTCAACAGATTACAACCCAAACCCAAAGAATCTGGTTACTTTCAAAACCAGTTTGAAAAACTGAAGATTACAAGTTAGATTTAAAATAGTTATCAAGACCCCAAAATCATGTATAGTACTGTTTTTTTTAGCCAGGATCATAAATACTCAAAAAATACTTTTTGAGCATTTCGATGCTCACAAAAAAACCCCCAAACCTGAAACAGAAACCAGAACAAGACTCCCCCAGCAAACCCTCCCCCCCATACAAAAAAAACCAAACATCACAATCCAAACCATTACTAAGCTCGGCGTCCCTCACGAGGCATTAAAGCAAAAGGGAGATAATACAACATTTTGAAAAGACTAGCTGATGTTACATAGAAGACAGCTGTTTTTTGTGACAGTCTGAACAGTACCTGTGATACTGCTCACAGCTAAACCTGCAAACACAGGCCTCCTTGAAGCCACTTATCTGGTAGTGGCATTCTGACTTTTAATAAAATGCTTCCTGTTTTCCAAAACCTATGTGGTTTTTTTTTCAATCATATACAGGAATTTATTATTACTACTATTATTATTGTTTACTTATGCATTTTAGACTCCAGATTCAACTTAATTTCTAATTTAAGCTTCAGCAGTCAAAATACTTTTAGTCTGTTCTCATTAGCTTTGTAACATTCATGACTATCTCTAGCATAATTAGCAGAAAGATGTGGACAGCCACATGCAGATGAATTTGCTGCAGGAATTAGAAGACTCTGACTGAATTTGCATGTTCAGGAGTTCCACGGAGAACATGAATTCTTTTTCCCCGCAATCTTATTTCTACAATTTATTGTTCTAAGAATTGGACAGCAATTAAATACCTTTACAAGGGCCATGGTAATTGGAACAGGGGTGTGGGAGGAGGTTCTATTTGCCAAAAGGAAAAAAAAAAAGATTTCTTTCTATTTCCCTTTTCCTTACTCTATCCTAGCTGTAAAGAAGGCACACCTCCTCTGGACAGTCAAGCACTTCGTTAAACAATAAACCAAAGAAACAGACCAGTATTTGTAATATCCTTCAGTTAGTACTTACTCAAGTATACCAAATATCTGTTTTCCAGAAAGCAAAACAGCATGCTTAGTATTTTCAGTGAGGCAAACAAGTTATAAATAAAGGACCTCGTTATAAAAAACAGTCTGTCTGTAACTTCATGCTACAAACACTCTGGTTTATATACCATATATATTCATGGAATTGCTGCTCTCCCCACACTGCAGCAGAAGATTGTCTTTTGGTTAGGATGAGGAACTGAACTAATTAAAAAAAAAAGAAAAAACTGTCAACTTTTTCTCAAAGTCACCATCAGAGTCTCAGTGGAGTTTATGTAGCACACTTGCAAACCCTTTAAAACAGAGCGCAGACCACCATGGGGGTAAAAAGCAGCAATATCACAAGCAAGTGATATTGCTTACACAACAAACCACATCATAAGGATCCTTTCTTCAAGAAGGTACAACCCTCACAGCTGTTTAAAAATTACTGCAAAACTGTGGTAGCAACACACTGATACCTATTTTACTTCAGTTAGAGGAGACATAAGAGAGCTCCTTTTATACAAAGGTGAAGTCATCAGAGCACTCACCTGACTGCTGATTTCCAGGCCACAGTCACCCTGAAGCCACAACTTCTTTCTAGGAAAAAGCTCTAAGCTGTAAAGAGGACCAGAGAGAGGGTCCTCTCTCTCACCACAGTGACTGAGTGTGTGCATAGGGGGATCATACCCTACAATTTACACCAGCCTTGGCAAATAATAGAAGCCATATCTAACACCTCATGAATCTAGTACAGCTATAAAACATCCCAGCTTCACCTATAGGATGGCCAGCTTCCCTGTCCTAGCTTGGGATTTGCTTACGCAAGCAGAGAACTGGATTTGTAAACATTGTCTGTGGCTCTCAGTTCATGCTCTCTCGCCACTCCCACAGCCTGTGAGAAAAGTTCCTGTTACACAAGTGTTTTGAATTGAAACTGATGCTAGCTAAGTGATTCAGCTGTGTTCAGGCCCTGAGTAAGAAGCTTAATTATTCCAGGAACCCAGGAAGAGGTAAGATACCTTCAAAAATGTATCTTATTTATGATCTCCCTGCTCAATGTAGAATATTCTAGGGATAGTAAAGAGCTGTACATCTTGGAAATACAATTATTGGTGAGTATTTTCCATTCTTAAGACTTTATCATTGACACAAAAAACAATGTTATTATTCTATCATTTATATTCATCATAGATAATCTTCAAATTAATGCAGGAAATAAAGTTTTATGAATTTTGATCTGAAAACTTGAATGAAAAATGTTGCAACTTATACTACTATAAAAAAATATTGGTCTAATTTCTCACTATACTTGAAAACTTAATTGTTTACATTTGTTTATTATACAATTTTTCTGCTAACTACTGAAATAATTTTTCAGCAACCTTTGAAATAGCTTGTCATGATTTTTTAAACATACTTTTTATTGGTGTAAACCAGTTTGATTTTGGCTTGATTTATAATGAACATTTCATTGTGTGTTATTTTTCTAGCGCAGCCCTTAAAAAGCTGTTTCCATTCACAGGTACATTGAAAAGAACAAAAAACTTATACATAAAAAGTAATGTGCCACCATAATTTGAAAATATTAATCTCATTCACATTCACCTGTCTCCACTAAAAGATTTATAACACATCTAAAAGAGAAATTGATGAATTCATCAGCATCTGGGACATTTTGATCACAATCAATAATATATTTTTACCACTTAAATGGGTCTTCAATTAAAGTACATTTTTTTAAAGTATTTTTTGTTTTCTCATAAAAATAATTCCTCTGCAGACTAACAGCATTAACTCATTTCATATCAGGTTCTGTGTTGTAAAGGACAATAACCTGCACAGCCAAAC
This sequence comes from Anthoscopus minutus, assembly GCA_013399455.1. NCBI lineage: Eukaryota > Metazoa > Chordata > Aves > Passeriformes > Paridae > Anthoscopus > Anthoscopus minutus. The sequence continues at coordinate 27,951 of VWYI01034157.1, forward strand.
AATGATAATGCTATACTTAATGAAAGGCATATAAAATTCATTGTGCTTTTTCACAGGTTAAATATTACAAAGTAAAACATTTCTTAGTTAAATAAGTACAAGTGTAAAGATCAAGCACTGTTACACAAGTTTAGAAGTTCATTATCCAACAATGAAGAATCAAAGGACATCAAGAGAGCATCAGTGTTAGGAATTCAGGCTGGCTTGGCTCCCACAAATTTGCTTTTAAACTTCCTCTTAGCGCTCAATAAAAACCCAGGACAAGACAGCCCATTAGCTTCTACAGAAAGGTAGCTGTAAAAATTTCTTGGATGGAAGAGTCTGCCAGGAGCAGCAGAAATGGAGCAGACCATCACCTGCTTCTCATCAGATGATACTAAATGACACTATCAGAACTTCCTTTAAGTTTTATTTCTCTGGAAGCTGGTGCTTACTCAGCTAGAGACTTGCTGTAGGGAGCTAAAGTAGGGAATGTTTTAAAGGAAAACTTATTTTTAATTCTATACAGCAAGAGCTTTTGGATATAAGAAATACATGTAGAGAGAAATGGCTATGTGAACAAAGCCACATAGATATAAAGAAGCTGTGCTAAAGCAGTATGTCCTTGAACATAGTAGTTAAAGATAACAGAATGCTTGTAGTTAGAGGAACAGAGGCTAGGAATGAAAAACAGAGTGTATGCTAATACAGCTTTTAGAGTAAGCCAATTAGGTAATGCCAGTTGTGGCTATTAATGAGTAGTTTTCTGTAAGAGTATAAATGTAACCTATCTGAAAGAATAAACGGAGCTTGCTTATCCACTACATTAGTGGTGTGAAAGTCTTCCCTCCCGACAAAAAATAGCAACAAATACAAATAAAATTTAATAGTGTAGAATAAGAAAAATGAGCAAATATATATGAAATCATGCTAAACCAGTGGGGTTTGTGGTCCATTGAACAAATACTCCTGGTGTAGAAAGTGAATTAAATCAAGTGGTGTGATCTGATTATCTTCAAGGATTATTTGTCATGGGTAAACTACTGGTTCAGGTAGGAACAGACTGTTACCCTTCAACTAAGTGGCAGTTATTGATCTTTGCTGGCACAGCCTCATTGTTACATGGCTTCACTGTTATGGAGAGGCTGCTGGCTTAATGTCTGTCAGTCTGGGAAATACAAGTAGCCCTTACTTAGGAAGATAAAGGGAGGTAATTTCAGGGTCTTTCATCTTTTACAGAGCTCTACTGCTCAGAAGCCAGAAAGCGTATTTTCTTCATCTATGGCAATTAACTAGATCTTGAACTTCACACAATTTTTATGGATGAATAATATGTATACCTAGAAATAGGGAGAAAATTTCTAGCACTACTGCTAGCAGTGGAAATACAACTGCACCCAGACCCATCATCCTGTAACAGGACAGAACCCTCAGAGCATGGGAACAAGAGAGCGCTTAGGGGAGATAATGGGGAACTCTTTGAAACCCTTTGAGTTTTGGTGTCACTTATGAGAACTTTCTTAATTAAATGGAAAAACAATTGCAGAGAATTTGAAAAGAAACAAAAAAGGGTTCTGTAGCTTTAGGAACAGACAAAAGCCTTGCACTCTTGTTCAGGGAACTGCTTTACATAAATCTTCAGGAAGTCTCTGAAAGGCAGTATCTTGGACAGAAATCAGATAGCTATTTCTCAGGCTCAAGTATCCAGCTTGTTTTGAGGTAAATCTCAAGACAAATACACCAAGAGCTATAAATCAGAGCACTCTACCAGATGCAAGCAAAAATGAGGCTATAGAAGCTGAGGAACAAGTATATGATCCCACTGCTCTTCCCACTGCTTTTGTCAAAAAATGTTTGCTAGTTTCACAGTTCTCCACATAATTTGAAAACTGAAAGTTACAATTGGTAGAAGTCTTGGAACTTTCACTCCATTTGGCTTTCGAGTGGGAGGAAGCTGAAGCTTATAATCAATCAGCTTCTATTTGTTTATACTTGGAAGCTGGTCCTGAAAATCTTCCTCACTCAGTAAATTCCTGTCTTTCCATGGTAAACATCCAAAGAGGTATGAATGCAGTCATAAATTATCACTGCAGAACAGCATACAAATGTTATCAATTGAAGTAGAGTGAAATCTTGTGTCCCCCTTAGTGCAGCAGGTTAATCCTGGGATTCACTATTCTGAATACTGTCCATCATTACTTTATACATCCACATAGGCTCTTTGGTGCTGTGCATTAAATCCCAGCTGGGAGATCCAAACGTACAATGACATCCGAGTGAGTTTGTGAGGCTCAGTGGATGTGGCAGGGGAATCAGGCTCCTTGGAGAAGAGTGACAGCAGATGCCCTCCAGGGGAGCTACAAACGCGCGTCATCCCGGACTGCCATCCCGGGAACATGCTCTGGACTCATGGAAAAGAGCTGAGCAGTCACAGTTTCATCTGTTTACTTCCGATCTCTCCCAGCAGGTGTCACTACGATGTAGCATTGCTATAAAATCTTAAAGTAATAAACATTAAAGTAGTGGGCTCCTTTTTCCCCCCAACTGGCAAAGTACCTCTGCAGACTAATTATATCAAATCTGAATAGTCCGCAAAAATGAGCTTTGTGATGAGAGGGCGGGGAAAACGGTGGTGTATCATTTCCACTTCCATACAGCTGATTTTCTTCTTATAAATTGTTATACCTCTGAAAGAGCTGTCTTTAATGAAGTGGTTAATTTAATGCAACGCTCAGCATTCTCTTCTTAACAGCAATGTACACAGATGGCTGTATTCCAAACTCCATTCATCTATTTCAAATTGTTATAAAATGGCTGTTGAATTCTCTTCTTCGGAGAAATAAAATATATTTGTAATAAACAACAAAATTTTCTAGCAGCTGGTTCTGAAAATTAAGAAAAAAAACAAACCAACATAACAGGGGAAAAAATGATTTCTAAAGCAGTCTCCATGCAGACTCTGACTGTCCTACCACCCAGCAATTCTGCAGGCATTCAGACACCTCACTGTAATGTCTCAAAAATCAATAGCAATTTATTCTCTCTTTGGACCCCAAGCAACAAAAGTAAATAATACTGTCACCTGCGGTCTGCCTTCAGAACATGGTCACAAAACAGTCTTGCTACTATACCACAACCCTCCAGGGCTCTTTATCTATGCTGGCTTTGCAGATTGTATTGGCTTTCATAGGAGAGAAACACACAAGACAGCAACATAAAGGAGTCAAGTTCCTGTACTCAGACCACCCAGGCTGCTGAGCTGGAATTAAGAAAAAGGTTTGGCACCTGTCTTACTTCAGTTTCAACTACATTAATTTCATTAAAAGGAAAAAATAAAATAAAAAATAAAATAATATTAGAATTATGTTTTTTCATGCAATAAAAGGGAAATCCTAAACGAAAAAGTTGAAAGACAGGTTGGAACTTCATTGCATCATTTATCATTGCATTATTTCTTAAAAATTGGAGGCTTTGAAATTCACATTCCTTACAATGCTACTGAACACATGTCAGAATATTCAAAGTAATCCAGAATATAGACAGATTGTTTTCATAATTTGTAACCAGTATTAAGGAATCAATTCCCATCTCATTGTAAGAAAACCACCTTCTTTTAACCGCTCACAGCATGACGCATATCATCATCACAAGGACCTTACAAAATTTCAAACACATGATATGAAGATATGCTCACTTAACTTCTAGTGACCTTGTGTGTATATGTATGTACAATGGACTCTTGTCTTTCAAAGGAACATTATTTAAATATGCTTGTATCTTTGCATATTAAATTGTCTTCATTGTTGCATAGTGTATAAAGTGCATAGGACACAGAAATTCTCACCATCACCACCAGTTCTGTTTCTTCTTAGAAATATTGATTGTTTTGGGTTCGTATATAATAAGTTCAGGATGCATCACTAGCTCATACAGGCATCACATCCTGATTTAAAGCAGTCCACCCTTTCTTTTGTGGCTGTTATATCAATGAGCACAAAGACAGGGCACGGGCTGAATGTAAAGCAGCAAGTGGAGGTTTAGAGAAAAAAATCGACCTTCTATTCCAGTTTTCAATATGGACAGTAATTCCATGAAGTAATTTCCCACTCTAAAATGATAAAATGCCAAAACTTAAAAGCCCAATACAAATACATGTATTTAGCAGGTCTCATAATAACACTCATTACAAGCCAAGCCAGAATTGTAATTTCTTTCAATAAGGAAAAATTAGTAAAGAAAATGGAAAATACTGAAAGATTTTAGGTTAATATCTTAGGAGAAAAAAAAGTCTACGTGGATTTTACATGACCACATGACAAGAAATGAGAAGATCCTAAGACCGTTTATTTACACAAGACAAACACTTATCTAATCAAAGGCATTTTGAGCCAATGCTACAAGAAACTCTGGTAAAATATTAGCAGATTAATATATTAATTATTTTAGAAATCACATGAAAAATGCAGAAAACCCAACAGCTACTAATGTCAAAGAAAAGCAACAAAATAATTTTATAGAGTCATAAACTGAATGAAAAGGGAAAAAGGCAGCAAAGATTTAATTAATTCCTTCTACTATAAGCCACAGACACAATGAACGGAAAGTCTACCATTGTAAGAACCAAAGTTAGAGACTTCCTCAACAGGAGATTATTATTCAATTATTTCATTAAAAACTGTAGAACTTTTAAATGAATATTTAATAAGCACATCAGTATCAGAAGTCAGACTGCTAGCATGGCTTGATATTCATTCAATCCTATGCAGGCTCTTACTAGCTTTTTATTTTAAAAAAAACCTTACAGGTTATAAAGATATTTTTACATTTAATTTTGCAAAAGTTAAACAGCATATAACTTAATAAAGCAAAAGTAAAAATCAGGAGTACTTCTCTGCTGTTCCATTTGTATCTCCCAAGAAGAACATCTAATTTCATTTACTATTTACTCATTTTGCTTTTGCAATTCTCTGTAGGTGTCTGTAAATCAAGTGCTAACTACACCTAGCACTGGGAACACCAAATAGAAATTTCTGAAACTGGCTTAAATAATTCCAGAAGTTCTTATGTGGCTTTGAAATATCTCCCAGAAAAGCTCTGACAAGTGACACAGGATTTTATTGTGTTTAAAGGAACAACTCCTAGCTTGCCTCAGAAGCAAAGTGGCCAGCTGGTCAAGGGAGGTGATTCTCCCCATCTGCTCCACTCTGATGAGATCATTCCTGGACTACCGCATCCAGTTTCTGTGGTTTCCAGCACTGGAAGAATGTGACCTGCTGGGGCAAGTCCAGGAGAGACATGAAGATGATTAAGGGGATTGAGCACCTCTCCCAGGAGGACAGGCTGAGAGAGTTGGGAATGTTCAGACTGATAAAGAGAAGGCTCCAGGGGGACCTTACAGCATCTTACACTACCTAAAGGGGGCCTACAAGAGAAATGGAGGGTCACTTTTTACAAGGGTGTGTAGTGACAGGACAAGAGGGAATAGCTTTAAACTGAAAGAGGGCAGAGTTAGATTAGGCCTTAGGGAGAAATCTTTCACTATGGGAGCAGTGAGGCACCAGAACATGTTACCCAGCTCAAGGAGCTAAAACTCACCACAACCAGAAAAAAAAGAAAAAAATGAACACCTTTAATTAGCTCAGCACTGAGGGAGACAAGTTAGAGCACTGGCATGTGAAAGGTGCTGGAAGAGATGATTTAGTTGTTTTTTTGTTTTGCCAACCCATTTGAACAAATTAGCTATATTGTGAAACAGCAAAACTGAGTTGCAGACCAAATCAACTGACACAAATGCTCAGTCACCCTCATACATCAACTACTGACACTGCTAAATGAAATTAGATACTTTGTTGCCTTTTATGAAAAAAAAATTGAAGTTAACATGCACAAACTAACTTTGAGTTAAAAACTGGAGAGATATTTTAAAATTTTACTAATGTGAAAGCAGTACATTAGGCATCATGTGTTATAAACTGTTAACTACAGGTCTGCCAGTCCCAGTTCAGTGCCTGGTAAGCTATGGATACTGAAGGTATTGAAAAAAATATGGAGGACAGTGCAGTCATGGGTCACAGCCAGCACTGCTTCATGATGGGAAAGTCCTGCTCATCAAACCTGATTTCTTTTTATGATCACAGCTAGCTGATCAGGGGAATACAGTCAATGTAATCTTTTTTATCTCAGTAAAGCTTTTGATACTGCCTCCCACAGGATCCTTCTGGACAAAACATCCAGCACACAGCTGGATAAACACATCATGGGATGGGTGAGCAACTGGCTCACGGGTCAGGCACAAAGGGTTACAGTGAATGTGGTGAATCAAACTGGGGACCTGTCACTAAGGGGATTCCACAGGGCTCCATTCTCGTCCCTGTGCTCTTTAACATCTTCATAAAGGACTAGGACACAGGACTGGAAGGGATAAAAAGCAAGTTCACAGAGGATACAAAACTGGGAGGAGCTGCTGAGTCCCGTGAGGGCAGAGAGAACCTGCAGAGAGACCTCGACAAATCAGAGGGCTGGGCAGTCACCAACCACATGAAGTTCCACAAGGGAAAGTGCCGGATTCTGCACCTGGGACAGGACAACCCTGGATGTACAGACAGGCTGGGGAATGAGATGCTGGAAGGCAGTGCCACAGAAAGGGCCCTGGGGATCCTGGTCACTGGCAAGTTGAACAAGAGCCAGCAGTGCTCTGGCAGCCAGGGGGGCCAGCCCTGTCCTGGGGGCATCAGGCACAGCATCTCCACCAGGCAAGGGAGGGGATTGTCCCTCTCTGCTCTGCTCTGCTCTGCGGCAGTCAGAATGCTGGGGGCACTTTTGGGTGACACATTGTAAAAAAGACATTAAGCTCTAAGAGAGTGTCCAGAGCACAGCAAACAAGGATGATGAAGGGCCTTGAGGAGAAGATATATGAGGAGCAGCTGAGATCACTTTGTCTGTTCAGCCAGGAGAACAGGAAAGACTGAGGGGAAACCTCACTGCAGTGACAACTTCCTAATGAGAGGAAGAGGGGAAGGCACTGATCTCTTCTCTTTGGTGCCCAGTGACAGGACCCCAGGGAATGGCCTGAAGTTGTCAAGGGAGGCTAAGGTTGCATTATTGTGCAAAGGTTCTTCACCCAGAGGATGGCTGGGCACTGGAACAGCTCCCCAGGGAAGTGGTCACAGCAGCAAACCTGACAGAGTCCAAGAAGCATTTGGACAATGCTCTTGGGCAAATGGTGTAACTCTTTAAGGATGCTGTTGTGCAGGGCCAAGAGCTGGACCTGATGATCCCATCCAACTCAGTTGGATAAAACAATATCATGTTTTATGTTATATACATAGATACACAAACACACGTGTGCATGTGTGTGCATTTCTAATAATTAACTATCATCCTCTCTCCAAAATGCTTGGAAAAAGGTTAACCCAGAACCTTTGCTGACAAGTGTTCTCATTTCACTTGTATTCAGATGGGAATTTCTGTCATCATAAGGCAGGTTGAGCCCTAGTCTAAAATGTACAACCTTCTGTTTATAAGGAACTAGAGTTAACAAGAATATTTACTAAGTTTGCAACGGATTAAGCCCTTCCCTTCTAAAGAAATCTCTACAAATGCTTCAAATACTAAGAGCCCCAAACAAACTAAGAATTAGGAAAGTGAACCATTTTAATCACTATGCCAATAATGCCGATAAAGTTACTGCTAATGTGGCCATTTTTCTGTAGGATGTAAATAGAAAGTGTTAAGTAGATTATATCTCTTAGATAACTAGTTTTGACTGTTTATCAGTTTACACCAAATAAATTCTTGCAATCTAAACACAAAAATTTTTAGAAGACGTTATTTTGCACTTCCATTAAAAAGTGAAATTGACTGGATAGGACAGCATGCTTGTTTTCAGACTTTCCATCTCTTTTCTTACATCTTGGTATACATGAATTTGCCTCCAAATGTGAGCTTATCAGAACAGAGGTGCACAAGAGCAAATCACATAACTCAGAAGCCTGAAAATACAGGATAAAATTATCAAGAGAAGGCAACATTTTATCACAAATTTGAGCACTCAATGAGGTTTTTAAAAATGCAATACATTCTAAAAGCTCTAGCTTTTTATAAACCTTTAGTATGTTAACTAACATAACTTATAAGTTTGGGGAAACAGTTTGAATGCTAATACTCCAAACCTAGAATTCACCAACTGAGGTCCCTCAGCAAGGTGCAATGCATACAGAAAAACCAAAATTCTCTGCTTGTCCTTTTGACACTGTTGCTGTATATCCTTCTGAACAGAACTTCATTAGACTTCATTATACACTTCTGATAGTTTAAAGCTACTTTTTTCCTGAAGTTTGACACACAGCTCCGTAACTATTCCAGTAACAAAGCAAGAGTTCACAGACGGAATTCTTACAGTAGGGGGAATTATTTTATTTTTCAAATTAAAAAAAGGAAAATGTACTATCAAATCGAGCTACTTAGACCTCTCTTTGCATGACACTAAAATTATGCTTACAAGAGATGTAGTTTTGTGGCCTATGGCTGAGTATAAGTAGCTGCATATTGTAAGCAAGCTCCATAGGACAGTTCATTATTTAGATTGCCTGTTGTTTCCTATTGAATAACCTTGATTCAATTCCTTTTCTCTTTTTTGGGTTTTATATGTACAAAAAGAAATATTCCAATAATGAAATATTAAAAGAAAATAAAGCCAGTTCCAAGGAGTGATGGAATAATTAAACATTCCAGTACTATGTGTTTATCATCAAAGACAAGATCATATACCCCAATGTCAAATCAGATTTCAATAGGACACCACAAAGTAGGCACAGTCTGAGATACTTAAAAGGAAAAATTACACTGGCACACTGAATGTAAACTGAATGAGACAGAAGCTCTGCAGAAACAGGCTAAAATTTATTCTATCTTGGAACTGTAGTAGAATAAACAAATATTAATTCATCCATGTTTTTAAAAGTAACTTTTTCTTCCCTTACTTGCCATCATACATACTTAACTTACTCAAAAGCAGGTAACTGTTTAAGTGATCCAGACTTCCATCAAAAAGGTTAGTAACGAGCTCATTTACACTCAGAGACCTTCTTTCTATTCTTCCAACTTAACATAATAAAGAAATCTAACTAAAGATGTTTACCTACATGCATCATGCTTCCTTAAGAAAAAGTGTAATTGGTTGTACCATGTTCTGCAGCTTATACTCATATATTTCACACTGCATATTCTATTTAATTTTCTATATTTACCCTCATCAGTGTGTGAAGATGCTCAAATAAATTCCAAATTAATAGATTCTGTTTCAAATAAGCAGCCTATATTTTACTAATATATTATGAAGGCTAACCCAGACTGATTTTATTTGCTAAAGTACAAATTTATTTGACCTCACTGTCTTGATTTCTCTAGGACCTTGCTCTGAGGCTGTAACAGATTTGTTTCAGCAACAAGACAAAGGTACAAACTAATTCACCTTCCAGATTGTGAATACAACTGTTCAAAGCACACACATAATTATATTATTTCCTTGCAACAACACACATTTTAAAAACAATTTTTAGTAGAAATCTGATTTGATATGAACTGTTCTTTCTTCTTAAAAATAAAGTTAAATTAAAATTTGTCTTTAAATGCTGCTATTTTATAAATTTATTCAATTAAGACAACATTAACCTATTAAAAAAAACTTAATTTTAACATGCTCTTGGCTTTTAATATACTCTTACACCAAATGCGACAGCAACTAAGAAGTTTCAGCATTTTTCACATCTTTGAAAATCGGCAAGCAGTTTATATTTGTATAATTTCAGCATTTCCCTTCACTAAAATCAATACAACTACTCAAGAAAAGCACACAGGTAGATCAACCTGTTAGCTGTATTTGTACAATTTCATAGTCCTAAGTTATTCTTCAGTGTGTTGGCATAAAGAAACAAACATACCTAATTTTGTGGTTCTTCTCAAATTTACTGACTATGAAACACGTCACAAAAGAAATCTGCCATCGTGAACCCAAAGGAAACTATATAATGAAAAGAGCCATGACAAAATAAAGACCTAGTCTTAAAATAATAGTTATTGAAGAAGGAAACAAAATTCAGTCCAAAAGATTCTCCAGCTGGACAATTCCATCTCTCCTGCCATTATCACACACAAATACTTTCAATATTAGTCCCTTAACAAAGGCAGGGGAGCTGAGCTATTCCAGCCCATCTCTGCACTCATCTTTGGCCAGAAGCTCCCTGCCTACTTAGAGTCTGGGCAACCGAGATGAATATGTGCCATCTTTACAACTACTGTATTCAGTGTAATGTATTACCTAAAAACAAACTTTTAATGTTCTAACTGAAATCTTACACTCTGAAGTTCAGAAGAATCTAAACAGCTGAAGCTTAAGTAACAGTTTTCTGCTCTAACTGGGAAATGTACACCACCTAAAAAGCAACTCAAACTAAGCCAAACAGCAACTTGTGAAAAAAGCAAATGTACATATTAAGACTATAAAAGTGGAGTTGTAGAGAAATAGTTCATGTACCTTAAAGCTCATGTATACTGAAAGAAAATTTTAGTACAATGAAAAGAAAATCCTAAAGAGTGCCCAAAAAAGAAACACTAAGGTACCTCACTAACACGGGGCAACATTTTTCTTATATGAGTACTTTTCCTGGTTGAAGTATTGTTGATTTAGGTGTTAGAAGTTTCAGCTCGTTTGTAAATGAAGGAATAATGTGAAAAAATTGAACACAGCTTTTGAGGCCTAGAAGCTGCAATATAATGTAGAAACAGAAAAAAACAGAAATCCCAGCATATTACATGTTACAACATATATTATAAAATGACTGCTCACTCTGTAAGAAATGTACATGTGTCTAACATAGGTATAACCTACAACATAGTTTATACACATAAGTCAAAATTTAAGTGGCTTAAGAAGTGTAAGCTTTTGCTGCAGTAAAATCATAATTTGATTCACAACATTAATGTGAGAATGATAGCTTACAGTCAGGAGCCATTATAAGTGACATTAACTAATGTACGTAATGTGAAACATTCAGCATCTTATGCAAAAACTAAACGTATTTTGCACAAACTTACACTGTTAAGATGGTTACTGCCCAGTACAAACTACACTGCAGGTGAGGCAGCATGCACTAAGAGGTAAATAGTGCTGAACACATTAACTCTTTAATTCTAGTTTTTGGTGACAAGCCAAATTAGAGTTGCATATTAACAGTCATTATGCTTTAAGTTAATCAGTTGAGTGACAATTCATTTTAAAAAAAGAATTGAAAGTATTTTTTTCAATTTTTGGGAATATTGCCAAATATTAATAAAGGTATGAAAAATCTCATTTTAAACAGTCATTTCAAAAGTGATTTTGTGCATGTCACCAATTCTACAATTCTCCATGTGCTTACAGTTTTCAGTTGGTTAATCAATTGTTAAGACAAGCAGTTTTTAAAATCATTTAGGGCTAAACAGTGATGCACAGAATGATGCATTCCCAAGTCACCTTTTTCCCCTCTTTTTGTTAACAAGTAGGAATATGTTTTTGATGCTTCCAGTGTCAAGATCAGGTGAGCTGAATGGTTTTACAGAGTACATTACTCTAACTCCTTAAGGGGCTATAAAATCACATTAAACTCGGCTTGTTATTAATAATTCATGGCAACTTCCTTAGTTCACTACAGGGGCATCACTCTTAGGGCATCATTCTTACTGAAATAACTTAACAGGGAAAGTCACATAAACAATGTTACCATCCAAATGAGAAGCCACCTACCATGAACCCAGGGACTCCAAAAGCCCTAAAGAATTTAAATCCTTATAATTTTCAGGCTAAATCCATAATTCTACATTTCTTTCTGAAAGCTGATATTAAATAGGTAAGTAAACCAAACAAAACTTCATCTATCAGATGAATTTTGGTTTATCTGCAGATTTGAAGTGTCCCATTTCCACACATTTAGCTATATGGCATAAGAGCTACTTATGCTGTCATCAATCTGAAATAGATCCTTTTAACAAGAATGTTTTACTTCAATTAAGGATTAAACTAAGTAAATCCCATTAAACAGATGTATGATGCATAAATCATACATATGCACATATATATAAAGACATTTATGTTATATATAACATAAATTGGAACACTTTGAACTATAGTTAAAAATATCTACTAATAGAGCAGTTACTATCAACACTAATTATACATAAAGACTACAAGACTTCATTCTTTGTGGTCACATAATAGATTGTTCTTACAGAATTATGTCATCTATTAGTAACATTTGGATTTCAATGCACATGACTAACTAGATGGACCGCCTCATGAAAAAATGGCATTCAATATAAATACATTAAGATAGGGACTAGACACTAATTTTGTAATTTACTTAATGGAAAAAAATTAGCTTTGATGCATCAGTCAACCACCATGGAAAAATCAGCTTTATCCTTACAGACTTAAATAATTCTGGTGTAAAAAGGAAGAAAGTCCATTTCAAAAGCTTAGTCTGCTATCTGAGTAAAGGAATGCCCTATTTACAAAAAAATTCTAGTTGTATGAAAATTCAAAATCTATCTTTTAGTTCTTAAAGTAACAACACAACACAGTATTTTAACTGCTTTGCCTGCCCCCCCACCCCTCCCAAAAAAGCACCCCACATTTTGGCATTAAGAAATAAGGTATTAGTGAGTGGCTTGTTGTAATTTGAAGTCAGTGTCCAACACAGATAGAAGCTTGAAAGAACAAATGCTCAGAGGTGCATGTGCCTAAGTGGTTCCCTGCTGTTCTTGCAAAATAAAAGAAAGAAGGCTGTCCTTGTGGATGTATCATCATTCCATAGATACATTATCTACCTACGTTTAAAGACAAACTTCACATGAATTGGTCCTGTAATGTTGGGAAAAACAAATAATGTCGGGCATTTGGGTATTGATTCTGTATCATCTACACAGTAACTGTTCCCTGGTCTCTCACTTACTTGCTGTTCAGTAACATAGTAGCCCACGAAGGTTGTGTTTCCTGACATAAACACCAAGGACAAACAGGATTTCATTACTGTCTTATGGAGGAAACAGTTGAGAAGCCTTGACAAAAAAAGTCACCTGTTTCTTCTAAAATAGTAGATTTTTAAATCCAGCTGGAAACCAATAGAAATGATCCAAACTTTCCTTCTGAAGAAATCAGCATTGTCTTATTTTGACTGTAACATCACTGCTAAGAGTCTGATCCTTAGTAACAACATACAGCAAGGAGATATGCAAAAGAGTTTCATGTAGATGAAATGAACAAGAAACCCAAACATTTTGACTTTTTTATTCTAATGCCCCCTTTGCACAAATGGCAAAGTAAATGCACACAGTGCTTTGTTCTCAAAGGGCTGTCTGTTTTAATTCATGTCTCAAACTGAACTAAATTTCAAAAGCTGTATTCACATGAAATCAACTATCTCATTTTTTCACATGTTGTACTTGTATCCTAAATTGGTTTATAGCTTACTGTCTACTTTCCTAGTTCAGAAAACTGATTATATGAACAGTTCTAAAACAACACATTTGAAATGAAACAGGAATTGATACTGAATACTCATTGCACACAGGGACACAAAAGGACATCTTAGGTTCTTACCAGAATTACAGCAATAGTTCTACTATTACCCACCGTGAGTGCTTAATCTTTTCAATTTTATTCACATTTAAAAGAACTACTGACTGCTTAATGTTGAAAAATCAGGAATGGACAACATACGTTGCAACTGCTGTCACTGACAGATGAAAGTAGGGAAGTGCCAGGCCTTCAGAAGCGGAGTACATCGTAAGAAACATTTTAAATCTGTCACCAAATACAATTTATACCATTAACAAGGATTATTAGTTGTATTTGAGTGTTACTTGGCATTTTTAATGTAAAACTCTACACAACTGGGAAGGAAAAAACCCCATCCCAGATCTGTTCATGACACAATTTTAAGAAGCCAGGGTCCCAAACAGCCTGCTCACTTTAATGTAAGTTGTATGATCTTCCATCAGGATATTACCCAAGAACCCAAAATCTTTGCAGAAGGGTAAGTATGTTAATACAGTAAACGTTCGCTTATTTGGTGTAATATTAATATAACTGTATAGTTTTAAATACAATTTTAAAATATCTGATGATCATTTTTAAAAGTGGAATTATTTTCTCCTCCATATCTATAACAAAAAATAGCAAATGTAGTCCAGAGCCTAATTCAGAGGCGCAATTTCATAGCTCCTAAGCAGAGTTGCATACATGTACAGTAAAATCAGCTGGGGTTAAGTATATGTGACTCAGTAATTCTCAGGTACAAATGGGCACAAAGTTACGGGCTGATGAAGCTGAATTTGGACAGCACAAGTAAACTTTAGGAGCATTGCTAGGATCAACTGTGTGATCTGACTGATTTTAGTATATGTTACTTAAGTCTTGTATTTATTTGAGGAACAAGGTAACAGAAAAAGCTCCAGAAATACTTCTCCTGAGCTTCAGGTGTTTTATGAGATTGATGTGGCCAAAGCACCATACCATACTTGAAAATATTGAGTTTTAATGTTATTTCAGAGCAGCACTCAGTACTTTTATAAGGCTATAATGTGTGTTCATTTTTACCTGAACTGAAAAAAAAAGAAAAAAGAATGGGTAACAGCAGGAAAGCAGCTATTCTAAGAAAGGGAGGCATAAAATGTAAACATAATGCTACAAAGAAGCAAATGAAGAAACTCTGCTTTTCCTTTTTTAGAATTAAAGGAAACAGATTGTGCTCATCTTGCTTAGGGCCACGAGTCTCATTGTATGGAATTCAGCCAGGCTCCAGCACACAGCTCACAATGGAGTTTTGCTGTGTTAAAAAGTAAACCAGATGGGATATTTGCTTCCAACAAGATAACTCTAATGGAAATTGTTAGAAGTACTGTAAAAGAAACTTTTCAGCTTCATCTGCTATTTTACTGTGTATAATAAGGGCAGGCAGAATGAAAAGCAGACTATGAAAACAAACCACAAAAATTCAAAAATTCAAAATAATCATTAACCAAGTTTCAAATTCGTGTGCCTCTGAACACCAACTGCATACATACAGCAAGCTAAAGCCAAATCTCAAACAGTAGCAGAGTCAGTGTGAATAAAATATCCTAAAATTATGTAAAGTGAGTAAAAAACAATAAACTTAAAGGTTAGCCTGTAGCTTCATACAGCTTGAAGAAAAAATATGAAGCATGTCAACAGACCAATACACCAGAGCCTTGTGAGACCTCACAGACACAGTGTTTTTCTTCAGGACCATTAAGGTAACATCTTCTGTTCTTAAAAGACCCCATATTTTCCAGATGAGCTACAAAAGACAAAGAAGGTAGATGCGGTATAGTTCTACAGTTACAGTTTTTCATGACTTCTTGTACATATGACTAAGAATTTTTAAAGTATTGTGCCCTAACTGTGCTAGAGTAAAATGAAAGAACTCTTTACTGTAGCCCTGACTGTTCCCACAGTAAACAGCTTTTTTCAACACAAGCTACACCCATTTCATCACAACAACAAATTCACTCTTAAAGAAAGATAACAGGTAATAAGGGCAATATTTTGTAACCAAAGTAGCTTAGACACAAACTGAACCCATTACTTCTGAGAAATAAAGTCAGTTATCATAGAGAGACAAGCTCATGCTTCAATTATCCCAATCGAGTTTGCCAAGTAGAGGTACCTATCACTAAAAATTTACAGTTGAAATGCCAATGTATGTTTTGGGTTTTTTGAAATCTCGCTCTCAGACTAAACACTGCTCTAAACTCCCTTTTCTTATTCAGGAACTGGTCTATACCAGACTTAAGAAATTCTACTCAGGCTTTGACTTTGTCCTACCATGTTTCTTCAATCAGCCAGAAAGCAGATTGGAATGAAATTGATCTGACTGGATAAAGGAAAATCAAATTTTTTCAACATTTAGCTTCAGTAATCTAATTATGAAGCTTTTAGTAATAGCATAATTACTCTGAAGTTCTGAACATATGTTTCCACTGAGAGTATTCCACAGAGGACACTGTAAAAGAAAAGGGAAAAGACGTAAACATAAATGTACTAAAAATATTTCAGCTCATAAAAAAAAAAAAATTGAAAGAAGAACCATATGCCAGAGAGGTAATATGATGTCCAATATAAGCCGCTCCTATTTCCATCATGCACAGTCCTTTAATATCAACGAAAAAGATGGAAAATAATTTTTACATTACATCAAAGCACATTATCAAAATGTTACTGGATTGGCACATTAAAAAAAAAAGAAAATACACATGCAATATTACTATGTCAAAAAGCAACTTTTTGAACACTATTCCTTGAATTTTGAAGGCCTAAATGTTTCCACTGATGGAAAGGATGTCTTAGAGAATTAGCTCACATAATGGGCCTAAAAAAGCCCAGGCATCTCAGTTTCTTGTGATTCTTACTCTTGTGAATTTAGCTAAATATCCTTAGCTCTATACACAGAAAATTATTAACTTTGAAATACCAGATCTGCCACAAGACAGTTCTACTGGCTAAATTTACTAAAAATAAAAAAATTCACTACTGAGCAAGACATTTAGAAATTCTAAACAAAATATATAGAAAACAGCAGCACAGATGGAGGACACTGGAAAAACAAAATGAAACAAAAAGCAAACAAATAAAAAGAAGTAGATGAACTACATCATAATACATAAAAGCTTTACACTTTTAACAAAACAACACACATTGATCATCACAACAGTAGTGAACAAAGCAAGCATATTTTTTTACTGGAAAGTCAACTTTGCCTTTTTTGTTTGTTGTTTTTATATATATTACAATTTACAAATGCAAAGGAATTTGCTTCAGTGTCCTTCTATGTCATCAAGAGCAAGCTCAGTGCACAAGCTTAGTTTTACATAGTACACAAAATCCCACTCCCAACAGATAAACTGAAGGAAAGAAGGATGTCCAACTTGTGTGGCAACAAATGCATTGTTCATACCACCTTCACAAAAAACACAGCACAACCAACAGCTTTTGATTGCAACTGCTCTCTAAAAAGCTGTGCTTTCATTTCCTACACATAAATACATTATAACCTTGCTTTCCTTAAACTGCCATGTAATGACAAGCTCTTTCCTCAATTAGGATCTTCATTTATTTTCATCAGCTTCTGAAATTCTTAAACAATAAATCAACTAAATTTTTTTTTTTCTTTTCTCAACCAAGGCGTCTAGGCTTAGAGCTAAAAACAAACTGTTTCCCCAGATCATAAGGTGTCAAAAGAAGAATAAAACCCATGGAATAAAACAAAGCACAAGCAATATTTTTCTTTTCTTATCCACACATCTATCTTACAGGGAGAAATAATGCATAATGAAATAACTTTTGACATATTCAGAAAATAAACACACAATCCTATAGGTCAGATTTCCAAAATCAAGGTTAAAAAGGGAAGACATTAATGGCAAGGCACTTGTTGAAAATGTTCATTTGGTACTTGCTTTCATCATTTCAATTTAGCTCAATTCAGCCAAGGATAGAAACTCAAGTCTTCCTCAACAATCAGACAGGAATACAGCCAAGAGGTATGGTATAAACCGCAGGATCCAATTTATTTTGGATATATTCAATGGGCAATGACCCCTCATTCTTTTTAGATATGTGTATATCATTGTCATTGTTTTCTCTCTCTCAAAGGTAAATGGAGAACAAAATAGTGACATATAATATTATAAATTCAGAGGTCATCGGAGGGCATGAAAGCTTTTGAATAGTTTTAAGAGTCAAGAGTTTTAAAACTTCCATCACTGAAATTGCTAACATGGATAGAGGTGTTGTATTATGTAGAGAGCCTCAAATAGTTCTGGAGTTCAAAAGTGAGCTTTTGGTATTAAAAAAATAACAACTTAGGAATTTAAAAAATGAGAAAACAGTTAGTGGAGTTAATTTCTCTAAAGCACATAATTTATGATACCACTGTTTTGGAAGGCATTGAGATACGTCGAGAAGAAATTGCTGAAGATTTTGTGGCTTTTCCATTATAGGCATGTACCACTGTAAAAACGACACCACATTAAATTACCATGTACTTAATGCATCATAATTGTGACAAGTTATTTATGCAATCTCTTGGCTGAATTCATGAGAAACCATGAATAAAACTGCCTTGTTTAAGAAAAGATGCATGTTTACCAGCACAAATACCAGCTACCACTGTACAGATTGCTCAAGGGCACAAAATAAAAGGCAGTTTCATTATTAATTCTTCATTAATTTCTACCCTTAAGATAGCCTTAAGTCAAATTTATTATTTGACTGATGGCTGGAGAACTTAAATAATTCTTTCTCTCTTGTCATTTTAACAGAGAATTTGTAATAACATGGCAAACATTTCAGTTAATTGCACATGCTTCAAAAAACATTTTTGAGGCTACAATTTTTCCTGGGTCAAGCAGTAACAATACTAATGTAGACATGAGCATATTGATTAAGAAAAGTGATGCAACACAAAAGCTACTGCTAAAATGCTGGTTTACTACAATCAGGCAGGTTTCAGTCTGCTTCAAAAAATGCACAATAATGAACTAATTCTTTCTCCATCTTGTCTAGCTTCAAGAATAAAACAGGCAAAAGAGTACTGACATATTTTTCTACATCAAATAAACACGATGGATTTTTATCCTTACTTTTCAAGGTCATCCATATTTAGCACTGATCAAAATACAGATGGATTAGGAGAGGCCTGAAGTACAACATTTGGAAACTGAAAAATTGTAAAAATATTACAGATTTTTAAAGGGCAAAATTTTTCATATTAAAAGTTAGTTACTTAATGATTAGAAGTCCTCATAAAGCAGAAACATTTGCAAGCTGCCCCACCCACACTGTAGTTCAAAAGGAAGAAATTGGGTCGTGAAATAACTGACAATTATATAACTAAAGCTTGCCAATTTATTGCCAAACCGATCTTGGTAGTGGCATTTTGTGAATTCTGGCTATATAGCTGCTCATTTCTTATATTACTTTTTTTTCTTCTTTGAATGGAAAACTTCATACATCACTGGCTGCATTTGGTGTTAGAAGCTGATTTACAGTCCAACAATACTTATATGCAGTACACAGAAACAGTAATTGATTGAAAAAAATTAATTTATCTATTTTACATAAACCTGTCTGGCAAAGTAACAAACTTCCCACTAATGGTTTTATTCTCCCTTGGGTTCCTCTTAAATATACCAACTTGGAAAACTTGCACCGTTCTTGGTATTGGTTGCTTCTGTGGCCTGAGCATCTACACAACTGAGGGTTCCATGATACAGGGGGTGGTAGCCCAACTAACTTATTTCAGTAAATGGGGATATATGTGTTTCCAATTAAGAAAACTACTCTACCTCTTAAGGCAATGTTATCACAACAGAATAAAATATTGTCTTCAGCTTGAAAGCTATCTACAAAAGAAATTCATTACTTTTGCTAGGATTCTTAAGCAGTAGCATTTGTTGTTACACTTTC
The DNA here is from genome assembly GCA_013399455.1 of Anthoscopus minutus. NCBI lineage: Eukaryota > Metazoa > Chordata > Aves > Passeriformes > Paridae > Anthoscopus > Anthoscopus minutus. The sequence goes on from VWYI01034157.1 coordinate 47,452, forward strand.
CAAATTTTTTTTTTTCATTTTCCATAGTTTGTTAGTAAAGGCCTTTTCTTAGTTGTTTCTGGAAGTGGAATTTGAAACTCTTACCTTTATTCTCATCTCACAGATAGGCTGGACTAAAGCATTTGGCGATGGATACTCTATTGACACACTACATGCAAGTAAGCATGGGCAATAATTTAAAGAAACTGCCAGATCAATTTTCTTTAGGGTCCTATCTGGAAAACTTGTAACACTGCATTAGAATATTCTTAGCCTCTGATTAGTTAGTCTACAGGGTCTTGATATTTTAATACTGTTATTTTGCAAGCATTAAAAAAAAAAACCCAAAAATACCAAAAAAAGCAAAAAGACACACCCCACTTTTCCTCCTCCTTACTACTTGTCATTCAAAAAGAAATCCAAGCAAAAAGTCTTCACATCTCTGCTAATGGAATTAACAAAATCCAGAACGCTTATGTATATCTAGCAAAACTCAGCTGTCTTTTGAAGATATCCTACTTCAAACGATACTAACTTTGTAACACCCTGCTGATAGAGTAATAGCAAAGCATTTTGTAGGAAAAGAATTGCTAAATATAATTCTAGTAAAACACAAAGCGTTTCATGATGCAATTCTGTACATGCAGTCCAATACAGTGACCCTAGCAGAGGGGAAAAAGGCCCAAAACAAATGGAGCAAAACAGGTCATGTATTTGAAATGCAAGTAGCCTTTGATATTCCGAAGTTTACGTTTTTTTTAAACAAACTATCAGCCAGATTATTCCACACGGCTGTGAACCACTTCAGCTATTATTCCAGTATTGTAGTGGAACAATTCATAGCATTAGAACACCAAAATGCCAACAGAAGAAAAAAACCTCAATATTGCAGCATGAGATCAAAATATCAAAGTAGAAAATTCCTAAACTACCTTTCCTTTGGTTTCTATACTAGTACCATTATTATAATAGAACCACGTATACAAATATATTCAGGGAAATTCTGAAAGGGTTTATTCTTTGCTTCCTCAAGATTATTTTCATACCAACGAGAAATATTTACGCAGAGAGTAGATTAGCAACATAGTGAAAGAGGGTGAGGTCATCCAGATAGCTAAAACTTTCACTCAGGCTCCCATTCTCCCTTAACTTGATTACTGCTGTATGAATCATATTTCACTGTCAAAGACCTTCACAACTTGTCACTACTACCACCTTCATCTCTCATTCACCACAGAAATGCTGTTAACTATATAGAGCCTATCTTCTATATTCTTAAAACAGCTTAGGGCCTTTGTTGTGGTGTGTCCTTTGTCATGATGCGTCCCCAGTTTATTAATGGTTTATTCTGTTATCCCCCATGTTAATGGTTTGGTCCCAGTTGTACCCTCCTACCCTTACTGTCAATCTACCCTGATACCTACCCCTTATTCCCGAATATTCTCTGTCAATCTTCCTTTATACCCACCCCTGGCTTGGACCTCTCCTTTGGAAAGCTCCTATTCCTTGATGCCCCCTTGGTCCATGTGACCTATTCTCCTGCCCTTGCCTTTCCCATTGGTTTATGCATTATGTAACCTCACCTTATACTCCACCCTAGGCTATCCCTCACTGGCTCATGACTTGTACCCTGCCCTTGAACCTCCCAGGTATATAAGTTGCTGCACCCTTGTATCTTTTGTCTTTAGTCCCTGGATCCTCCACTGGAATAAAAGCTTTTGGAAACCACACTGCAGATCTCCTCCTCATCTTTCCCTCCACACTTGCACTGACAGCCAGATCATGCCATAGAGTGTCCGCTCTAAGCCACAGCTCGGGTCATCCTGTTCCTGAGGTGTGTTCCACTCGCGGCATGGTGCCATCAGGAGAACAAGCCAGCTCTGGCACTGCATCAAGCCTTCTCCTGGGTTTTTTGCTCTTTGAGAGCTATTTTCTGAAAAATTCCACAAAGTTGTCCCAGTATCTTCCTTCAAAATCAGTTCTAATTTTTTATTTCCCCCCCCAGAATAGGTGTTCAAAAATGTGACATTGTTGCCAGGGCTGTTGACTAAGAAATGCTTCAGCCAATCCAACTGCAAGTTGTCACTTCGATTCCACTAGCACTGGATTTCAGCTGATCCAATGGTAAGCAAATAAATAAAATAAACTTTAAAAACTCACCAAAAACAACTCCCCAAAGCTCCCATGCTCCTAAGTAAGTAAAGCTATGACAAGCTATGTCACTTAACTAGCTCAGTCTAGATTCAAATTACCATTTAAGGAACCTGAATGTGCCCAAGTCTATATGACCTGCTCTGTGAGAATGAAGAAAAAAATGAGGATAAGAAGATCAAAAATCAATTAAAGTAATTATCATGTGTACAAGTATATTATGGAATTAACTCATGAGGTCATATGACATTTCTAGAGATACAAAACTGTGAAACATTTTGGAAAATATACCATGTGTTTCATAGGAAAATTCTCTTTAATCTTTGGGTTAAAAAAATAGGCAGACAATTATCTCGCCCTTCCCCTCCTGCCCCCAACTTTTACTGGATTCCCAACTCACAAATGTTTAGAGGAGAGTTTTCAGAAAGTCTCAAAAAGCAGAATGTTGGACTAGGTCTCCACATCACATACTTAGAAGATAATTCTTTTATTTCTGAGAGGTGGGTGAGGGTGTCATACTGATTTTGGCTGGGATAAAGTTAATTTGTCTTAGAAGCTGGTACAATGCTGCCTCTTGAATGAGAATAGTGTTGGTAACACACAGGCGTTCCAGTTGTTGCTAAATATTGCTTAGCCCAAATCAAGGACTTTTCAGTCTCCCATGCTCTGTCAGTGAGGAAGTGCATAAAAAACTATGAGAGAGTATTGCAAGGAGACAGCTGAGTCAAACTGCCACGGGACTGTTCCACACCACAGATCATGCCCACTAGATAAACTGGTGAGAGCTGGTCTGGAGGATGGGCTGGGCATTGGTCAGTGGCCAGTGAGCAATTTTACTGTGCATCGCTTGTTTCTCGAGTTTTATTCCCCTCCCTCCTCTTCATTACTATTAGCAGCAGCAGCAGCATTATCAGTATTATTACTCTGTTTCAATTATTAAACTGCACTTATTTTGACCCCAATTCTCCCTCATCCCACTGCTAGGCAGGGGAGGAGGGAGTGAACAAGCAGCTGTGAGGTGCTTAGTTGAGATAGGGTTAAACCAGGGCAGGTTGCAGCTCATGTAAAGCTGTGTTTTTAAATTTGCAACTAATTGGTCTGTACATTTCATAATCAATATTCACAAACGTTTCCCTCTGCCACAGTGAAATTAAAATTATCATTCTTCAATCATAACATTAATATTCATGAGCAGTAAGTAAATATTTAGATTTCAGTGTAAGGGCTAGAGGCATCAGCTCTGTAACCACATGGGCAGGCCCTTAGGTACACTCAAGTTTTCTGAAGCATTCAAAAACAAACACACACTGCAGTTCTGCAAGCACATGTATTCTACATACTACAGCAATACATCAGATTAGCAGATGACATTGCAAAATAAAAACAGTGGAATACCTGACCCTCTGTGCTTTCCTTAAGCCAAGCCTTCAATTTAAAATGTTCTCTACTATATCAGAAGGCAGCCCAAATGACAAGGAAGTCCCGCAAGAAAAATTCCACAGCTAGGAAGAGATCATTTGCATCTGTATGTATACAGACTGAAAATACTGGACAACTGTTTATAACCTTCATTTTAGCTTCGCAAAGGTGAAAGAACATTAGCCATACACCTGCAATCATATACTGTTAAGGAAAAAAATTAATAGCCGAAAGACCCATAGCATTCTCAGAAACTTTTGAGATGTTCAATTTAAAAATAGTTTTCACAACAAAATGCAGTTTTCAACTTGATCAGATCTTAACTAGACAGCAACTATGACACCAACACTGATGAAACAGCAAGCCGGAGGACAGCGAGGAGTTGCTAAAATGCATGTACATCCACTACATTTCATAGGATTTATTTTACATAATTCTCAAAACTTAAAAACTCAGGAAGATGAAATGTGAAATACGAAGGCTACAAAATGGATCCTGTAATTTTGAACTCAACAGGTATGGACTAATTCTTCAAGAGAAGAAAGTCCACAGCTGAAACAACCAAGACAAGCTTCATACCAGCACTGGATGGGTATAGAAAGCATCTCAAAAACCAAAGGGTCGGTCACACTCTCTACACCATGAGCTGTTTTAAGCTACTTCTTTTCCGTGCCACCACCAGGCACCAGGCCAGACCAACACGTATATATGCTAGCAAGGGCACAATAGTTCGCAGATCACACAAATATTGCCGAGAAGCACTTATAATCGATATACCGAGAAGGAATAATAATCAATTTAAAAGTGAACTCAGTTACAGGGCCTGGCCGGATTTTTACCCCTCTCTCATGGGGGTGAAACAGGAGTGCAGCGGCCCCTCTCAGCACTTTGATCCCCGCGTGCCCTGCACGGCCCCGAGGGCAGCCCCAGCTCCCCCCGCCCTGCCGAGGCACCCGGGTAGACGGGCGGGGAAGCGACGGGAGCCGGGCCAGCCCCTGCCGCTCCCCAGGGCCGCAACCACGACAACAGCACATGTAAGCACACCAGCGGCCGGGGCGGCAGCAGCGAAGGGGCGGGGAGGAAAGGGGCGGGGAGGAAAGGGAGGATCCGCATCCGGGCTCGCCCCTCTCCCTGACGCGCTCACTCACCGATCATGGGGGGCGACGCGTGCACGCGCGCGCACGTACCGGCCGCGCCTGCCGCTCAAGCACTTCCCCTGTAGCCGCCCTGGGGGGTCGCGCGGCGGCGGGCGGGGTGGGCCGGCCCTGAACGCGCATGCGCCTCAGTAAGGGAGGTGGGGGCTCACGCTGGGCTCCCTGGGTAGCGTAGTTCTTGGCCGGTTCGCACCCGCCCAACGCTCTTCTCACGTCATCGCCTCACATTTACCCCCAACCCCCCTGATGACTTTCTCGTTAATTGCTGTTCGCCGCCCCTATGTACGGTGCATCGGGCGTATGTACAGCTGTGCGGCGCCGAGCGATGCCGACGGGGCTCTCTGTGATTCCCCTCCCGCTTTCCCGGCGGGTTGTTGACGCGTTGCCTGGCGACAGTCGCGTGGCCGGGGACCGCGCGTGGCGGCAGGTGCCCAACGGAGCCCGAGAAGGACTCGCAGGGACGGACCCAGCGCGGGGACAGCGGCGGCCGGGCGGGGGCGAGGACCCCTCGGGGAACAAGGACATCAGGTGGTGATGAAGGGCCGGACACGGCGGAGCGGGGGGAACGAGTTGGGATGATGCAGAAGGGGGTTGGGGGCGGGGGCGAGGGGCAGGCAAAGGGGACCTGTGAGGGGCAGGGAAGGGCAGGACGGGTGTGTGGGGCTGTCTCTGGTTGTGGAGGGAGCGGAGTCGGACCTGCTGCCTGCTCTAACTCGCTGGGCGCGGGACGCTGATGTTCCCTTGTTTTTTCCAGTCCGTAATTTGCCTCTGGTCCGTCGTGAGCGCCGGTGGGGAGATGGTAATGGAGGAGGGGAGCCTCGGCCCCTCAAAGCCCGCAGGTGACAGGTGCCCCCGGCAGCGGAAGGATAAGCAGCAGGACAAGCAGCAGACCTGCGAGGGATTCAGTATTAGAGCCATGATGAAAAACAGCGTGGTAGGTTTGCTGCTAGCAGAGAGGTGATACTAATTAAGTCAACTTGCCCAAGAAGCATAGGAACTTAGATGTAACATGTCCGCAAGGTGTGCAAGCTGCTAATACCTTAGCTGGAGTTTGCTGGTTGCTGAAACTACCCTCAGACTTTGAAGAAGTATTACCACAAAGTAACTCTCTGTGCTTGTGAAAGTCGTGATGCTTTCACCAAGTGCTTTGCTTTGGTCCCACAGTTGTTTTTTGGGGGTTTTTTTGTATGTTTTTGTATTGGCAATGCACATTCTGTTAAACTGCCAGCCTATGGAAATGTGTAATTGTGTGTGAGGCATACTGCCTCTTACTTAGCAAAATGCTAAGTCAAGTGGTAGTGCAGTATTTCTCAAAAGTTTTCATACACTGGCATAGTGTATAAAATTGTGACTGTCACATAGGATGGCAGAGATCTGGAAAATAGATTAACATATTTTTAAAAGAAGCCTGGAAAATAATGAAAACCTTCCACAGCATCTAGAATACTAAATAAGTATTAGTTCTCCAGCTTGTAGTTCAAACACAGAGAAATTGATCCAACAAGTAGCAGTCACAATTTCTAATGAACTTGGAGGTTTGGGAGTTAAAATAGTAGTATGAAGACCCTTAAATCTCTCTATACTGTTTTATTTGTCCACCTTTATCAGAATTTAGGAGTTAAAAAGCTTCAACTAGTGCAGTACAAATGTTCAGCATGTAAGTGGATGAGGTAATATTACTATATATCTCTGCCCAAACTCCTGAATTGTTTTCTTCATTTGGACACAGTTCAAGGTGTTAGCAAAGACTTGAGTCCTCAAGGTTTTTTTTAAATCTACACAGTATTCTGAAAGCTGTTATGAAATAGATAATTTCACTTTATTTTGCTGAAGTGATCTTCCTGGAGCAGTCTCTCTGATCTTGTTATCTGCAAGAACACCCTCTTAAAAACAAAGGTATCTTTAAAGAAATTTTAAATAAAGTAAAAGCTGTGTACCTGGAAAAATTTCTCCTAATTAGTAAAACTAAAACATATTTCACCTTATTTGGAAAAACACAAGGTGAACATGACTGAAAACTCCCTTTGTTTTAAAGACTGGTTGGTTTGCTTTTATTCTGGAGATGCATGGAACAGGCTATAATACTTTAGCAACCTTTAGGCTTAATTTTTAATATATGTTTCCTGTTCTCTGGAAAAAATTCAAGTAATGGATATTTGCACATGGTTATTTACATCTAGATATGTAAAAGACAATTTTGTCTAGAAGAATCCAAAGTTTCTGTGGAGTTTAAGAACTACATAATTTTTAAAAAGGAGCTGTGACTTGTAAACATAACTAACTATGAGTTTAATCAGAATTTAGGTTTCCTTTTAAATATTTATAGAATATTGACTTTTATGGCTACATTTCTAATTTCCCAAACATGAACAGAACATTAAATCGTGATACTGTCATGAAGCAACAGCATACAGGTAAATCTGCTGCCTTTGCAGCTACTCACAGAATAACAGAAATTGCTTTCTTTGGCATGGACACCTGGAAATCATCATACCCAACTTCCCATGTGAAGTGGGCCTGTCATCAGCACTCAGATCAGGTCAGTGATGGATTTTCCTAGCTAAACTGAAACCTTCAAACATCAGGGATTGCCTGACCTCTCCAGGCATCCTGTTTCATTTCTGCCCTGCTCGTCTGTCCCCTTGCCGGCCCTGTCAGAGCTCGCGTTTATGGTGTTCTGACCTGTTGCACATGTTCTGCTCATGACTAGGTTGGAAACTCTGAAACTCTTAGTGGTCTTGGGAGATTGACATTGTCAGGGCTATGTTTTGCAAAAGCTCCAACTGCAGTCAGGTAGCCACCAGAATAATTTCCAGTAAGTGTGCAAAAAAACCAGGATAGAGTAAGGAATACCTCAGTGCCACGCTGTCTGTGCAGAAGTGCGAGTTCATTTTCTCTTTTCCAACTACTTTTTAAATGGAGCTTTAGATTTATTAACTACTCACTTGTCAGTGGTTACCATCATTGAAGAAGTTCTTTGGAAGGCTTAGGAGTTGACTGGAGGGTTGGAAGCACAGCAGGAATATCCAGTTAAGATATGGTAATTCTTCTTGTTAACAGCATGATTAGGCGTAGGGTTAAACGTGTTTGGCATCTTCAGGTCAAACAATGAGGTATTGATTAATAGCCTTTGGTGTAAGCATGTAGCAAGTCTTAAACTATTAGTGTAGAGTCTTAAGAGATTACCATTATGCATATATGACTGTAAATATTGTAGTAAATGTTCCAGATTTCTTTCACATTGCCTGGGCAGAGAGTTTTTTACTAAGCTGTTTTTCATAAATGGTTCTGAATAAAGTCTGCTTTCATAGTCAGTAGTAAGTGCAGAAATTAAGTAGATACAATATCTAAGACTTTTCTCAGCCCTTGCTAAATCTAAAACTCACTTAGTGAAAGACAATGCTTAAATATTCACCTAAAAATGTTCCTGAACTGAATAAAGTGTTTAAGTTATTCCAAAGCTATAATTTTATATATCAATTTAGATTAAAAGCAAGGTTTAATAAAGATCTTCTATACTAACAATCTACATTTACATTTTAATTGTTTTATCCTCCAGTGGAATCAAGAATATTATGTGTGCTTACTTCAGAGGTACAGCATGTAGAATTAGGAATACAGTTAAAAATTAATATCTAGACTACCAAGTATAGAAGTGTCTGAACGTGAATGTGGACAGCAGGAAGATACCTCTGTTCACTTCTGATCCTCTCTGGATGATATTTTCCTATTTTCTGCAATTGTATGTAAGAGAATAAAGTGTTAGTGTTCCACTTTTCTGTAATTGCTAGTGGCAAAAGCACTTTTTTCAAGGACAGGATTCATTTTAGTACTTAAAGGAAGGAGTAGAAAGGTAATTCCTATCTATCTCCCAACTTTTAAAAGATTACTATTACATTCCTGTGTTCCATGACATCAGCCAGGAATTGTCTCCAGGAGCACACCACAGGGAGAGAATGAGAATGTTTACTAGATGGCCTTAGAAAGGAAGGGATGCCAAAAATTGTTTCTAGATTTCTAAAACCAAAGCAGCTATTCAACCTGAGATTCTTAGCTGTGTGTAGGGCACAGCTTTCACCTCCTTAAAAAGGTGTAATTGCTCTCAGGCAGAAAAATGGCTATTTGTATTGCAGCTCTGGATTTTTATTCTTCTGTTCCACATTTAGGAGTCTGAAGTCTGTATGTATTGTGATGAGTTCTCAATCTTTGTACTTTAAATGCTTCTTTCAAGCCATTTTCAGTAATGTATGTTGTGAAGGGCTTTCTTACCCTTTACCATTTGATAATAATGCATTGAAAAAGTTTCATTTTAACCATAATGTGATTAGTTTATATTCAGAACTTTGTGATTTGTCATAATATTTATATTCATCCACACTGCATAACCAAGACTACTTTTTTTATTTACCTTGTAGCAGTCAAAATTTCTGATTTGATTTTGAGGCTATAGGAAAGAATACAAGAAAGAAGTTGTATCTTTTGATTATAACAACTAATTTATTAGAAAAAGCAGTGTATTTTGGGGCAAATAGATGTCAAGTTAAAGGAGTGTTTTGATAAATGTATATTGAGAAGTAGCACATCTGTCTTGGAGGAACTTCTCCAGTTTAACAATAGCAATTGTGTACAATCTACAAGTGCACTTCAGTGAACACTGAGACCATTTAAACTGCCAGTGCTCTGGAAGGCAATCCTATCTTCTTCCTCTCTCTGGCTGTTTACTGCTGCTGCCCATTGTTATGTCCTGATTTGTACAATGTGCTGCTCAGAGATTTTCCTGCTGAAAATACTTCAGCCTGTTAAAGCTCAGTGTTGAGCTGCTGTCTGTGGGACTGAGGCAAAGAAAGCTTCTGCTTTAATGAGGTTAATCTGTTTTGCCCTTTTCCCTGTCTTGACTGTGTGCTTCCATCTCCCCTTTTGCACTGACATTGTTTTTCCTTGCAAATATCGAGTAAGTTGGATAGCTGTAACAGCTAATATATGCAATGAGAAGGGAAGCTGGAAAATATCAGCACAAGCTCTTGTATGTGTGGGAATGTACCCTCTTGGCAATATTGCAGTCTTAATTCATTTAAAACCAGTTATGATATTGATTTCTAGCAGGGTAATTCCACAAGCATTTACAGCAGCATAAACTTGTACCACAACTGAGAGGTGTTGTTTTAATCCCTGGACATTTATTTTTTGTGCAGTATGAACTTCTGTATGGCTTTGCAGTGAACTGGACAGGGGCCCTGGTTGAATCTAAATTAAAAGCAGCTCAACATTATTTTTTTTTTATTTAATAGCATTTTAATGGACTTGACATACACTTTGATAACAGTATAAGCTCACAAAAGTTGTCACTGCTACAGCCCTGGCTGTGTCTGTTTGTACCTCCTCCTCCTTTGTGCCAGTACACAGTCATCCCACTGGATTGATGAGGCACTTCAGTTGCATTAGGCTCAACCATGAAAAGCTTCAACATAAGGAGGTTTTTATTTCCCCTCATAAAGTCAGATTCCTTTCCAATGCCATGCTGATATTTACTGTAATGACCTCTTTGATAGCATAATGTAAAAGCAGAATATACAGAAAAAATACTAATGCTTAAGACCATAATTTCCTCAAAAAGCTTCTATTTCATATTATGCTTTTCAGCTATAACCTAGATGGCTTAATCATGCTGCTCTAAGTTTTAAATACTTCAAAGTCAACACTTATTTTTGTGAATGTGATGAAAAGTTGGTATTGTTCATAGCTGCAGTGTGAGGAGGAAAATATCAGTTTCTCACCATAAGCATGAAGAAATCATGCTGCTTCATTTATGAAAATTGTTACCCATTTGAATCTCCAGTAAATCTTTTCTTCTAATTTGGTCATATGACTTAAAATAGTTAATAACTAAATTACCAGTTAGATTCTGTTTTGTGGTTTGATTGACAATTCTTGCCTTTAAATCACTCTATTTGATTCATGATATTTTACACAGAAAAAGACCTTGGAAGGTTTTAAGTTTCACGTTTAGAGAAGGTAAAAATAAATTGATTTTAAAACAATATGGCAGTGCTTTTTCAAAGCTCCTCTACTAATTACTTTTTTATGAACTAATGAATGAAATGTTCTAACTGGAAATGATTACAGAGATAGTTGTCAAATTCTGTCAGTTCTTGCATAGGAATTGCACTATTTTAAACTTTGCAAATTGTTTACAGATTCCATACAGGTTAAAATCCTGCAGTGCTCAGATTATCTGGGTATCTTCATCTGTTGTTTCTCTGAATGAAGATGGCATTTTTCAGTTTTGAGATTTCTTTTTACTGTAAATGTAGGAATTTGGAACAAATCATTAAACTATAGTTTATAAGTATAGTCTCTGAACATTAAGCTGTCAACTTGCTGTGTAGGGAATTATTTAAAATCATCATTTCCTACATGCACCTGAATATGTGTCTGGACTCAACCAATTGAAAATGTGAAAGAGGTGATTTAGAATGTATCTACTATACACCCTTCTTAGTACTAAGTCTCCAGAAGAGTTTCCAAAGAAATGGACACATATGTACATATTCTTTCTTTTAACTTGGTATCTGCAATTTCATTCAAGAAAAATCCTGTACTCCGTGTAGGCTTCAGTCATTGTCTTAGTCTTCTCCCTGTTAGTTGACTAGGAATGCTTTAGGATGCTACCTTAAGTGAGTTCAGTGAAGAGCCATCAAGGCAGAGTTCTGGAGCTCACATTGCAGGAGTAGAGGTTGAGGGGAAATGTTTTTTCAGCCTGGAAAAGAGAAAGTTACCAGCATACCTCATGGTATTAGATCTTAACAGACCTAGTGACCCAGTAGTTGTGAGAAAGCTGTCAGGAAGAAAAAGCCAGTCTGTTCTCTCTAGCAATGGAAGGACAAGATATGTGTGTTGATGTAAGGTGTTCAGGGTGGTAAAAAGGTTTTTCACTATGAGGATACTTAAGCAGTGCATCAGGTTTCCCAGAGCTGCCCCGTCTTCTTTGAGATTTTCAAGACCTAAATGGAAAAAAGCCCTGAGAAGCATGTTCTGAGATAACCATGCTTGGAGAAAGGGATTGAATTGGAGACTTCCTGGGGTAAATTTTCAACCTGAATTTTCCCATGATTCTACATCTTCCATATTATGGTTGTGGTCACTCCATGGCTTTGCTGCTGCTAAAGTCAGACAAATTAGTGATAACTAATTTACTTTATTTTTGGACGAGGAAAAAGGCATTTGACGGTTTTAATAAATTTAATAAAATTTAAAATAATTTAAATTTAATAAATCTGCTGTTTTTCTGAAGATGTGGAGGGGGTAATAAACATTCCCCCCTTCTGACCCTCAGAAAAACTGTAGAACACCATATTGTTCCAGTTATAATAATGAACTACATCATAAACCTCAGGTTGGCTTTCTGAATACAGTCGACTAAGCCTGCATCAGTGCTTGGGGTAGCAGCAACACGTGCTTATTAGATTGAGTTCAGCTGCAGCCTTATTCTTCTTATGTGGTCTGCTGCAAGTGTGCAGGGAATGCTGCTGCCAAGTATGCAGTGAATGCTTCAGGGAATTGGAGCAGCTGGCCACGTCTGTAGCTGTCAGCTTCGGGATGCTGTCCCTTGTCGCACAGTCTCCTCTTGTCACTGCTAAAACTTAAATAACTCTGGAAGCTTTAATTGGGTGAAGGAGACAGGAGATGTAGCTCAGCGGCATGTGCACTAGGAAAAGGAGTGGAGAAACAGAAAAGGAACTGAATGTGACTCCCTAAAGTGGGGACCTGAATGATCACTAACACAGCATAATTTTTCCTATGGCTGTGTTCCCAAGCTTTACAGGCAGAGTGTGCTGGAGTCTGTAGCATAAAAATGAAATTATTCCTTCTTTCCATAACTGATGCTTTGGGTAATATATATGTTTAGTCTGTGTTTAACTGAAATTACCTGATAAGACATTTAAGGAGTCAGAGAGGTTTAGTTTTTTTCATAAGGTTTTCCTAACAATTTTGAAATTACAATTATTGTGAAGTAAAAAAAAATGTAGCAAACAAAAGTATTGGTACATTGATAAAATTTCTAGATAATGTTATAGAAAAACTACTGTGCAAGACTGCAAGGTTCTTCTTAGCAGTAGTTGATTCTTTTAGATACTCAATATCCATATAAGCAGTTTGGCATAATTTTTCATTTCTGTAGCATAGTTAAATTTTGCTGAAAAATTTACTGCACTCCCTTTCTTAGATAAAATGCATGTCAGATAAGATAAAATTATAAGTTTGTGTATGGGGTCACAGTGCGCTGAAGGCAGAATTGTGGAATTTTGTGTTTAATAGTTGCACTCTGATTCTGTAGATACATTACAATTACAATGTTTCTTATAGTCCAATGTTTGCAACATTTGGACTTTGATGTGTGTAAGTTGAGGGGATGCCTGCAAATAAAGGCATTGCTCCTGAGAGCAATTTAATTCTAGTCAGACTTCCTGTGAAATTTCTGTTGTGCCTCTTGCCTGAAAAAAACCCCAGGGTTCTGATGTGTTAATAAAACCTGCCTTAATTATAATAGGCTGATAAACATATAATTTAGCTTTTCATGCACTTGTGATGATCTCTTTTAATGTAAGATTTTTCTTTTTAAAAAATTACTCTTCACTCATCTTTCTGTAAGGGGTGATGTCAAGATCTTGACAGCAAGAGTAAACACTGATTTGTTCTCAATTTCATAATAGAAGTATGGGATCCAGACTAGGTTTGTTTGGCGGGGTTTTGTTGCTGGTTGATTAGATTTTTTTGTATAATGAAAGAATTTTTAAACAAGTGTATACTGCAGAAAGTATAAAAAATTCTGCACAACATGACACAGTTAAAACATAAAATACATCATATAAATATCTGTGCAATGAAAACTCTTAAACCAAGCATGGCATACTGGTAACTTTCTGTGTAACAACCAGTTGGAGGAAGAATACATCTTGAAAGTTATGTTTGAGGCCTACCTTATTGGTCAGAATCATATTAATGTGAATGTTCTGTGTGGTTGGTAGGCAATATATAGTGTTCTGCACAAAAACTGACCTAAATCCAGATCAGAAGGTACAGCATTTTCTTGCCCATCTTATGTAATTCAGACATCCATTGGTTTTGTCATCATAACATGAGCATTTTTAATAACTTTTGTCTTGCTCTGCATCTCATTATAATATGAAAGAACTACTTCTGCATAGATTGTTTGGACTTACCAGGTGTTCTTGAAAATATCTGTAGGTATTGGGTCTTCTAAGTTTAGCTAATTTTTCATTCTTTCAATAATTGTTAGATAGGATTTCTTTTCTGTTATTTCCATGTAAGATTTGTCTTAATGACAGCTGTATTATTAAACCCATTATTATTTTTTTCACTTCAGGAAGTGAGGGAAGCCCCATAGAAGGAGAATTTCTGCAAGGGAATGAGTGAGCAAAGGCTAGTGGGCAAGGAACATCCTGACTAAAGGGTTAGGGTGCAAGGATCTATGCAAGACTGGGATTGTGCAAGAGTATGCATTAGAGGCTGGTGTGTGCCCCAATGCATGCTCCCACTTCTGGATGCTCCAGTGTGGCCTTTTAAAAACAGTGTTTAAGAGGTATTTAAATATCTGAAATTTAAATATCTGATATTTAAAAATCTGAAAGCTTTGGATTTAGGTTCCTTTCCTTATAGGTCTTGGTGCATAGAATTAGGGGACATACCTAATGATCCAATTTTTCTGTTTCAAGGCTAATAATTGTATACTTATTATAAAAGACTGGTGGTCTCCCTTTAAATCTTTAGAAAAAAATAAATTATTCCCTGGCTTATTTTACTGTCCTAATGATGATGTTTTAATATCACATTATTGATTTGTATTGGATATCTTCTCAGATAAAACTGCTTAGGCAAAGATGCATGCATACTTTTACTGAAATTGTAGCCAGAATTTGATAAACAATATTTATTTTTTCACAGAAGTTGAAAACTAACATTCTTTCTTCCCAAAGCAGATCTATTGATCTCTCTCTTCCTGCACTCTTACCTGCTGTTTGTGCTCACCTTTCCTCTGGCTTTATTTACTTCTCCTCCAGATGGTGTCTTTTTTATATCAGTAGATTTCCCTTGCACTGATGTTCATCAGCTGGATATTTAGGGTGAGGGCAGTTCAACATGGCAAGAAAACTTCTAGAGAATGTAAAGCTTATACCCAGACCTTATTAGAATACCCTATATAATAATTTTTACTGTAAAAAAAAATCTCAAAGGAATGAGCTTATTATGCAGTTTTGTAAGGTGTGACTGGGAAATATTTTTCATGGGAAGTATACATGTATTAGCTAATTTTTTTATATTTTTATGCAGTGTTTTACTATCTCATGCCTTTGTAATTTGTGTGTCCTTCATTTAATTCATCAGGTTTTATATTAATAGTTAAAGGTCAGAGGAACAATTACTCCAACTTGATTTGATCTCCTGTGTAATGCAGTCTATCAAATTTACTGTATATAGTGTTTAATATCTGGTTGAGCTAGGAGATAACATTGGGGATTTTTAGAAAGTAATGCAACCGAAAGCTAATGGTGGTGTCAGAGTCTGTTTTATCTCTAAATTATGCCAATGCTTAACCAATGCAATGCTATTAGAAATTTGCAGTTCATACCTATATGAATTTATCACAAATTCATATTTGTGATTTGTGACATTTTAGTCAAATTTCAATGAGCAAATATTTTAGAGCGAGGAAGCTACTTGCAGAGAGATGCTATCCTTAAAAAATCCACAAAAGTAACCTTTTAGCATGCTTCTGCCTTCTACTTAAAATCTGTCTAAGTCATGATTATTTTACAAGCTTCTATTATGCCTTTGGACATATTCAAGATGTTTTACAATATTATGATTCAGGACAACAACCAAGTTTTAATATTTTATTTGATGGCTTCTGAAGGCTTTTGGTCATCCAGTTGTTCATCTAGTATGAAGAATTCGTAGACAATGCACTGAAATTGTGTAACATCTGTCACTTTGATTTTAAAAAGTAAATTCAGTTCCAGTGTATCAAGAAGAAATCAATGAGTTATGCATTTAAGATTGCAGGTGATTTCACGAACTCTTCTGTCTGCTGTTATCCGACAAAGGAATCTTTATAACAGAAATGTTAACTGACTGCTAACCATTAACAATGCTGTGCCTGTCAATAGTAAACAATGTTCAGACCTTTGAGTATATATTTTATTGAACAAATTACTGGGTTTTTACACATTTGGTTTTGTTTGGATTGTTATTTTTCCCTGACACCAGATAGAATTGAAATATTTTTCAGCTTAACTGGAAAAACAAATGACTCTTTACTAGCAATAGAACAATTCTGCCTCTATTGAACAATGTTCCATTAAACAGTCAAAACAAAGTGTATATTGGATGGAAATATTAAAATATATTTGCAGAGGTATTTACAAATTGCCATTAACAAATCAGTTAACTCTACATTTCTTCTCCCCATTTGATATATGTTTAATTGTCCTTATCAGGTCACTGTTTAGTAAGATTTAGGTGATTATTCTCCTTATTTTATCCTATTTATTCTTTTTCTTCTGGCAAGTGGAACATGTTGAACTCTTGTTCTTTTATAACATTAAATATTATTCAGTTTTATTCATTTTAAGTTAATCTCCTCTAAGACTGATTAAAAAAAAAACTTGCCTAAGGGTATTTGGCACAAATGTTTAGCCAATGACAAGGCTAAGCATTTCTGAGCAAAATGTTTGTTCTGATAGCTGAAACTGTTCCTCTGAGAGCTCCTTTAGCCGAGATATGCATATGACCTTTTTCTGATTGAAGTCACAGTTTAGAGTTCATACTTAGACTGAATGTGAATCAGCTGACTCCTAACTGAATGCACTTCCCAGTGGGCTAGAGGTAGACTCCCTTGTGTCTGTAATTCTTTTGAAGCCTTCACTGTGTTCTCAACACAGAAATTAACAAAATCATCACCTCTTGAGCTCATATTCTAACTTCTAAATAAATATGCAAAAGTAGGCAATATTATTCAAGGAGACCTTCCTGAAAGCAGGTTTCAATCTTAAGAAAATAATTTTGCAGTCTGCATTTCCAGTAGTCTGATCTATCACTTTTATAATCTCGATTCAAGTCATGATTATTTTGAAGTCTGTACTCCAAAGAGGAATGGAAATTCACATACATCCCAATATTCAGGGTTGTGTAGGTATTCATCATGTCTTCCAGCACGTAAACATGCTGAAGTGTCTCATTCTCTTCACCATCATTGAAGGCCTGGGTTTAAAGCCTAATTTAGGCTCTTTGAATTTACCCTGACATTTGGGGCTGGTGCTCAAGCCATTCTTGGATTTGTACCATGGCTAATTCAGTGGGCCAAAAGCTTTTCATTAGGCATCTTACCAAGTAGATGTTTAAAAAACATTCCACTTAATGTAATATGCTCATTATATGAAGGCATTCTGTAATCCTCAGTAGTATACTGTTTCCTTTAGCCTATATTTTTAGGTTTCTTTACACTTTATTTTTCCAGTCTATTTCCCTGTTTTCTTGATCTCCACCTAACTGGCAGCTTTAGATGTATATTAACTTTATTTTACGGTCCCATAGACCCACTCTAAGAGATGGAATAGTTCACAAGGTATACATTAAGGAGCTATTATTGTGTCTTGTTTTCTTTAAAGTTACAAACTGTCTGATCAAAATTATCATTTTGATAATGTTTTTCCAAAGAAAGGAAATAAGGTGTGTTTTTAAGGGAGATCTTCCTAAATATTGTCATGGTTCTTGTGTTTTCAAAAGGGCTCTCTAGAGACATGTAAAATTTGCAGCCAAACCACAGAAGATTATGCTACTATATGAAAAAAAACCAACAGTGCAAATCAGCTACTGCACTAGGTGCCAATTATTCAAACTAACAAAGCCTGATATCCTGTGGGATTTGGTTTGGTTTTGTTTTTTGGTTGATTAATATAAAATTTCTTTTGCTTTTTAATACAATATTTTGTGTCTAGTAACATGACAAACAATCCTCTTGTTTGGATCATCCTTCTCTGTTCTCCATTATTTCCAAACACACAAGGGCAGCAGTTTATGCTTGAAACTGCCATTTCCTCAAGTGCAGTTGAAAATGACCAAAAAATGCACATCTTCAGGAGCAAAGGCAGGAAAATGTACACACAGCATGGATGTATAAGCCTTGTGTCCTCATGAAGGTGTTTTAGAAAAGGTACACATATGCATTCACCATGAAAAGGTATGGGATTACAAAGGATCTAACTAAAATGGCAATATCACGAATTAATCAGGGAATCAAGAAAAAAATTGAGTTCCTTTCAATCAGAAGCCATTTCTCGAAGATGAAAACTCAATAACTGAGTTACATAATTTCATTGTGAAAATGAATAGTCTCTCTCAGAGCCTGGACATCAGTGCTGCAACTACAAGAACATTAGCGACCTCGGTGGTTTTCCAGTGAACTGACTGGTACCAACAAAGTTGATGACAGAGGGCTCAGCAGAACAGTAGAGAACTTCTTGTAGAATCAGAATATCTGGTCCAGATCCTTTTTGAACTTCACTAGTAAGTGGAAGTTATTTTCATATAGTGGCATGGGAGAAACCTCTCACTTCCTCAGTGGTACACATGTTTAGCCTATAGGTGTAATTTCATATGACTAAAGGTTCAAGACTGTCACTAAGTTTTGCACTTAACCAGACAGTGTATTGTTATTAACTAGGTCCTGTTGTTGAACCTCCTGATTTTAATGTTCTAGAAACATGAATTTAGTGAAAAGGTATAGCATTTAAGAAACATTTCTCAAATTT